>KE504633.1:1092394-1123843 GCA_000441515.1 Elaeis oleifera | reverse complement strand
TTTTGTATTCTATTATGATTGATCATTTTTTTGAAATAAGTTAAATATGCTCTTCTTAAATCTTTAAGTGGTATCAAGAAAAATTTCAAGTAAGTAATTATTTGAGTTGATTCCCAAATAATTGGTATGAGGATGATTATTTCATAATCAATATCAAGAAGATTCTTCTTAAGAAAATTTTCATACTTTCTATCAAACAGCTTATTCTTGCTTTGCATTATATTGCTTTACCTTGAAAAAAAATATTTAGTCTTAAATATATTTTGTATGGATATATTTTTGATATGATACTATTTGAGATAAATTCAAAAAATTTAGAACTTTCTAAACTTAATGAAAATGATACCTCTTAAAGAAAGAAAGAGATATCTTTTGAAAAGATAAAGCAGATCTTATACCTGATTTTGATACTCCATGATCTTGAGTTTTAAATAAGCTCTATCTTTCTTGAATTTTTAAAGCTCAAAGTATTTTCTTTAACTGAATTTGAGAAGTATTTTTAAATCTATACTTTTGAAAAGAAGAGTAGTATTATCGAGCTTGCATAAAATTTAATGTTAGATAAAATAAATATATTTTCTGAAACTAGCAAAAATTTGATTTAAATTTAGGAAGGAAAGCAGTTTTATTTTCTTTACTCTCAGTCCTTATTATTTTTAGGGGGAGAAGATTTATTCTGAATTTGAAAGCTAAACTCAATTTTAATTTGAAAAAGGAGGAACTCAAATCAAATTCTAAAATTAAATATCTTTATATTTGAATCTTGTTTGATTTTGTTGCTGTCAAAAAGGAGGAGAGATGTATGCTGAGTATAATGCTTGAAATAAGCATATGTATATGTATGAAATTAAATATCAATTGAAACTTTCATAAAGTATACTTTCACATGTGCTTATTTTGTCATTTCATCATTCATATTGGCAAGATAATTGAAACACATTATGTTTAGTTATTATAGATGTAGTTATATGATCCTTATTATATATTTGTAGGTTTGGATATGGATGCTCTATTTTGTACTATCTTGATGCATATTTTAATATTCTATTTTATTGGGTAGAACTATAGTGTATCTTCTTTGGTATCTTTATTTTTTTATGCAATAGATTCATTGTATATAATCAAAAGGGGAGTAGTTTTAATTGATAATGTCAAAAGGGGACTAAATACATTGTTTGGTATAAGTAAAATTGTTCATTTGATTGGCAAATCCTTGGTACATGTTAATTAGGACCGTAGCCCTAACATCTCTTCTAAAGGAGCCAAGTCATTTTGTAAAAAGTGAGGTTTATATTATAATTACTTTCTTCGTCTATTATGGTAATGATACACTATGATTATGTACTTATAGGCATTGATATTCTGTCTTGATACTATAAAGCTCATGCCTTAAAATTTTGCATCAATTGGATATGCTCATATATTGCCTTGGTTTAAATTTAAAATCTTTAATGGCACTACTTTACTCCAATGCTCTATACATGCCTTATTTGTTATACTCAAATATTTGTCATCATAAAAAAGAGAGATTATTATCTCAAAAATTGATTTTGATGACCACAAAATATTTGAGAAAGTACTAATAATTTTTTATCTGTGGAAGAAGTGTAAATGTATATTTCAGGATGTTCAAGATTTTGAATTGATAAAGATGGTTGGAGTAAGCCAAAGTAGCAATTTCATCAAGTTGGAGCTTAAGACAATATTTTTGGAAGCCTCAAGAATATTAGAGAAGAATTTGGAATTTTGGAGGCAATTTGGAAAGCTTCCGCAGTTAAAAATTGAAGAAAAAATGGGTTGGTAAAAAGGATGACCCTTAGGTCATCTCCTTTTGAAAAGGACAGCCTGGCATATCTGTTTTTGTGTGGCACATAAAAAGATCGATCCATAGGTCGATCTCTGTTGTCCTGCCACCCAAAAATAGAAACGGATGTTTTTGTTCTATCTTAGAGGTCGACACATGGGACGATCTTTTTGCCAAGGGATGACCCATGGATCGACCTCTGCGATGAAAATCAACAGCTACTTTTTCAGTCTATTTTTGGCACAATAAATAGCCAATAAATATCTCCAACAGGTCTAAATAGCTACTATTCATTCTCCAGCATTGATTGAAGGTATAAAGGCATTCAAAAGAGAAAAACTCAAGAAAAATCAAGAGAAAAATCGATCTTAAAGAAATTTAGCTTTAAGCAAAGAACATTCATTTCAAGCTCAACCACATCTCCAAAGCTTATTCAAGTCTTCATTCCTTCGGAGAGGGTTCTCAAAGGCTTCTTCCATTTCGAGTAAAGTGCATTTATTATTTTATTATGCTCATTGAGAAGCTAATTTATGTTTAACATTGTAAACCAAGTTTCTCTTGCTTGCTCTTTTGAGTTTGAGTTTTGGGGGGTTTCAAAACTCGAAAAGATTGATCCAACCCTTGAATCGGAGTGTAAAGGATTGACTTGTACCCAAAAATAAGTGTTTAACTTGAGCTAGCTAAAGTCGGTAGTATCTGATATTGTAATCCTTAAAAATAATTAGTGGATTGAAATTCTCAAGTAAGAGTTTGGAGAGTGGACGTAGGTACAAGATTGGCACCGAATCACTATAAACTTTCTTGTTTGTGATGTGCTAATCTCTTTTATTGATTTCTTATATTAAGTTCTTACTTAATTGTATCTATATCTAGCACATCCTTTGCTTTTGTCCTTGCATATCACATTACACATTCAGAGCATATTTTTGTGATTCACTCCTCACTTAAATTTTTTTAATAACCCAATTCACCCCCCTCTTAGGTTGCACAGCTGAGCAACAATAATCAAGTGCTTGAATGTAAATGCACATGCATGCTTTCCAATAGGTGCAATTGTTTATTGAACAAAGGTGGACGATTGATCGATTGCCTTTCAGTAATAGATGCACTCCTTCGGGTTGCCATTAGATCTTAACTCTTGATTTAGATCAAATATAAGTAAGTACTGGGCTTTGATACTACTTGTTGTCCAAAGGTAGCAACCCAAGAAGGGGTGAATTGGATTCTTTAAAATTTTAGCCAAATTAAATTCTAAAGCAAATATGTGCTTTACTTAACTTAATTCAACCACGTATGATTGTGTAGTGAATGCAGCCAAATCAAATATGTATGAAGCTAAGCAAGAAATATAACAAAGCTAAGCAAGAATTAAAAACATGTAAGATATGAAAAAGGAATAGATTAAGAAGCACAACACAAGCACACAAATTTATAGTAGTTCGGTACAATCCCGCACCTACATCCACTCTCCAAGAATCTTTTGAAAATTTTACTATAATCATCCGATCATAGTGTATTTGTTTTTTCGGACTCACAAACAAATCTAATTGATTTTTCAAGATCACCAATCACAACCTTACACCGATAGTTTTTCAGGCTCACTACCAATCCAATTGATTTTTCAGACTTACTAATCAAAATCTTATACCGATAGTTTTTCAGGCTCATTATCAATCCAATTAATTTTTCGGGCTCACTAACCAAACATACAACATCCCATTTCGGGCTTGGACAGATCTTAACCCCAATTTTTTTTTCCCAAAGTAACTTGTAAAGAATAAAAATACAAGATAGAATTTCGGCACAAAATAAAACTAAAATAGAACTCTTTGAAGCGTAGAGAAGAGGTTGAATGGTCGTCTCTTTTGAAGCTTAAATACTCTTCTTTGAAGCTTGAGAGGTTGCTAAAAATGATGGTGAAGAATGCTCTTGAAAGCTCCTTTAAATCAGTACTCAATCCCTCTCTTTTCCTTCTTTTGATATGCAATGTGGCTCACTCTAATCCAAGAAGATTTTCTTTTAAAAATCCTTCCTCTTTATTTCCAAATGTTTCTCCACCTTTCTATGGTCTTCACAATGGCTGGAGATGGAGATTAGACCGTTGAAGAGCTTGAACTAGCCGTTGAAGCAGTACAAAAACTAGCCGTTATAGCCTAGCCCGTGTTTCGAGTCGACTCGATTTCTTTGGAGTCGACTCCATTTGGCCACGAGTCGACTAGAGTTCCTCATGAATCAATTCGACCACAGGGTCTGAAAACTATTCTCTGTCTTTTGAGATTGAGTCGGCTCTTATCTTCTTCGAGTCGACTCATCTACATGCCATGGCATTCCCAACATGCCAGAGTCGACTTCTTTTTCTTAAGGTTGACCCCAATCCTTCTGAAACTTGAATTACTCATTTTGACGTCTGTTTCAGTGAAGAGTTCGGCTCCTATCTTCCTGGGATCGACTCCACTAAGTCAGAAAGTCAAAATCCTTCTTTAGTTCCTTTAACTTAGTGAATCTAGAGAAGATCTTTTTCATGAATTATTCTTTAATTTAAGTATCTGGAAAGATCTACATTCATTCTGAAATACATGATTAGATTCATAATTACTCAAAATTTCATAATCATCAAAATCAATCATGGGATCAACACGAACTCTTGGATTAGATCTTCTAAATTGTTCACCAAAGAATATATTTTCTATTGGACCATAAAAATTCCATGCTAGAGTTGTGGTGTTGAATCAAGGACAGAGACTGATGATTTGGTCAAAATTCTTAACCCACTTATAATATTAACAGGGACAGGTTCACAGCTGTTCTAGCATAGACCCACAAACCAACCCAGTGATCCATTTCATTGCTTGTTAGTGGTTGCAACACCATCAAAGTGGTCAAAGCTGGCACTTATTAAGTGAATTTAATGGCCCACAGATTATGGTTGACAACCTAGTTGCCTTCAATCTATTCAAATTTGAGGTTTAATCAAATAATTTGCGCATCCGGGTGCTTAATTTGTCCTCCACCAGAAAATATTATTAACACCATTTGATCATGAGAAATTGAACAACTACTAGTATATAACTTGTGCAACGCATGATATATTTTTTCTCTTTTTTCTAATTATTCTTCAAAATGAAATATAGTGATGTAACAAATGATAATAAATAAAAAATTTCAATAGTTACATTTCTAGTGGATATTAAGTAACAAATTTCAATGATTATTGAGCAGAAGCTCGTATAACTACAACTTTCATACGATAAACAGAGAACTCTATATAAGTTCAGCCTTATAGCTTTTGTTATTAATACCAGTGATATTAACATCAACTCTGTATGATGTTTGGGATACATTTCTCTCATTTTTCCGACTATTTTAAAATATAATATAATAATATAATAAATTATAATAAAAAAAATCTTCAATAGCTAATTTTTGTTGTATAAACACTGGATTTAATAATGACAAAGCACATTAATATTAGTGTCATTACTACTAGCATTAACATGACCAATGAAGAGATCTACACAAGCTAAGAGATATATACAATAATAGAGAGCCACTCTTTGCTTGATTGGTCGGTATTTTCTTTCACTTGGGAGAGATTCAGGATTTGACACCAATAGCAGCATCCCCAATTAGAATTTGATGGCACTGGAGACTAAATTATAGAGATCCATTCTTGAATTGTGGAGCATCAATGTATCATATGAATGGACCCAGTGTATCAAGCAACTACGAGGCAGAGAGAATCCCAAATTGTTGTAACATTATGCTATCGACAATAAAACCATTATCATTATCATTAGCATTAGCATTATCATGAAGAAGAAGCAGAAGAAATATTCAATTGAGTTCCAACTTGTCAAGTTAGTAAAGTCATTGGGAGATAATACCCAATGGATCAATCGATTCGTTCTTCACCCACACAAACAAAGACTTTGTTGATCTATAACAACTGAGGTTACTTTAACGTTCTAGATGCACCACCAATCAAGATTCTAAGAAAAATTGCAGAGCTGCATGTCTTGAACCAACCTGATGTAATCCCCATGACTTTTCTATAAGATGGATCGCCGCAGTGCCAATTTAATGCTACAAAGGATCAGGAAGGCTTTCTCGTTTTTGGGTATCTTGGAAAAGCCTGCAGTCTTTGTGTGTTTCTTAGGGCTAGGAGACAAGAAATCCTAGCCCAAACTGAGGCGCGAGCTGGAATCAAATCTAAATCCTCATTACAAACCCGAAATCTTTATCAACTGCATTAGTTGGCATATACTTGTGGTAACCTTAAAATGAGCTTTTGAGATATATTTCACCTCTGAAAATTTTCTTGAAAAAAAGATTGTGGATAACCAAAACGAATGTGGTTAATGATCATTCCAGTGCGGCATACAAATTTAAAACTAATGCAAGATACAAGTTTCACTATAAATGAATTAGCCTTGTCTCTCTCTACATCGTCTATTTGGATGATTAAGTTGACAATCCCATTAGATTCATGAGTTGGGCTGATACAACCAACGGAACTATATGATTACAAATAGATTTTTTTTTTTTTTTTTAATTCGGGATCGGCCCACTTCAAAGTTATTTTTGAATATGTATGATATACGTCTAGCCCAACTTATAATTCCGTGGTCATGCTAGTTGTACCGGCCCAATCTATGAATCTAATAGTATTTTCGGTCAACGATCGAAATAAACACTTAGTAGTTTTAGTAATAACTGCCATCAAACCATGCATAGACTGGTAAATGGAGTCTCATCCTAGTTAGTTTCATCTCAGCAAAGTCAAGCTAGGCTGCTTCTCGCAGGTGGCGATGGATACGAGCTCTCTCCACCAACAAAAGTTCAGATGCGCCTTATCTCATCTTTTGGTACTTCCATTCATAAAATCCTGGTCTCGGCTTTTCCCAACAGGCCTTTGTTGCTTTAAAAATGAGAAAAGCATGGCAACACAAATTGAGATTCATTTTGATTTGGCTGCTTGAAAAGGCAAATGTGCTTTGAAATGCATTTGTTGCTCAAGAACATGAACATGTGCTTAAAGGATGAGCCGAGAAAAGGCACAAAAGCCGTAAAAACCGGCCGAAGGCTGTGCAACATGTGGTGGAACAGTAGCCAGTGCGGCCATGTCTTCTACTTTGTATGAGCTCTGGTCGAGTAACACAGCAAAGCTTCACCTGTGAATGGGATTCATATCATAATAAATTCCACATTATTAGCGTAAGCTAGAGCAGAATTCCTCTAATTACCAAGACAAAAAAAAAAAAGGAAAAGCACATTTATGTGCGAAGATGGCAGTAAAGATTTCAACTTTTACTGTCTAAGATTTACTCTTTCTAAATAATCGCCAGAAAATATCTGAAACCGAAGAGAACAAAATCATAGTTTACTTATGCTTACAAATTCAGAGGATCTAAGAAGAATGTTGCAAACAATTGCTAACGTAGAAGCACCTAAAGAGTTAAAAGTGTAAATTTTTTCGACAAGGAATGCTGCTATGATTTCAGTTGAAGTCATTTACAATTTTTTTGATGTCAAATGTCATTGGCAAGTTTGGACAATGTCATTTCAACAAAACCTAGTTTGCATTGGTAGATCAAGAAGTCAGCTGTTCCCTTCCTGCTGAAACAAAAGACCACAATGAAATAGTTAACAATCGCTCTTCACCAACTCCAACATATGCTAAATTGTCGGATGAGACGAGCATATCTGGTATATACTCCAAATTTTATATGGCATCAACGTTGGACACACAACACTTCTGTTTCACACCTTAAAGAACAAACCATTTACGATATATAGAAATCAGATGAATTGAATGAAGAGGATAGAAAAATACATCACCACTAGAATTGAAATATAGCCAAATATACAGACAACGTCCACATAAGCATAACATACACAAATTAAAATTTCTCCAGAGAAAGAAAAACCATATCAATTGCTCAGTATGATCTCACTTGGAACAAAGCTTAGCTCGAAGAAAGGTCAAAAAACAGTGAAGACCTTTGTTCCATCACATACCTTACTGTACACTGGAAGAAACACTTGCCCATGAAAATAAGAATACCAAGAAAGAAAGCAAATACTAGAGAAAGCAATCGAGATCAACCACTCAAAGTCTCAGAGTAAGATCAGGCTCCTCGACCGGCCGCGGATCACTGGCTACACAATTCAAATTTGAATTTTCCATCAGTTCCAAACCTGAGTTTGCCAATGGCCGGAAACTCCCAGGCCAATAAAAATTCGCATCATCATCCTCCACAAAGAGCGGCATTGGCCCATGCAAGCTCCGGTAAACTTTGAACTGCTCCGGCTTTCCTGCTTTTCAACCGGGCTTTGATGCATGGAAGAGTGAGCCTTGATTCCCAAAGAGTGTAGTGCAGATCCATGGAGGGCAGTGATGCAATACTTGCATAAGTGTATGGGAAAGTATCCATTCTAAGAGCCCATTTCGCAAGCGTCCGTTCCCTCTTGTGAGCATTTTGGTGGCCACCCAAGGCCTGGGAGCTGAAGAATTTACGCTTGCAGTAGTTGCAGGAAAAGACTCTTTGGGGGATGGGAGCATTGCAAGCTCGCGCCTCGCTGCTGCTCTCGCTTGTACTTGATAAGGAATTACAGCTGCTGATGATGATTCTGCCTTGACGGTGAGCGAGAGGTCAAGCGACATAGGTTGGAGATTGTGGTATGGGAAGGACTCTTGGATAGAGATGTTAGAAGCCACTTGACTGCTGACTTCTGACACATCTTCAGATGCTTCATGGTTATATGTGTTCATGTTGAGGCCCAAAGGAATTGCTTATCTGGTGGGATGTGTGCCTCCTTCAGCTGCATTCACAAGTAAAAATATGTTTGGTAATTTCGAAAGAGAACTCGGTTTTCGTATGCTGTGGACTCAAATCTGTTTAAGTGTCAAGCCATGCATATGAACTGTAACAGATATCATGCATGAGGTGATTACATGTTTCAGGTTTTCTAAGAATATCCAATTTAATCCCACAAGTGCCCATGTTAGAACCTACATAGAAGAAATGATTGCAAAATAGAACTATATATGACCTTACATAAATTTTAAAAAAAATCATATGATTTCTTGGATCGATGAACTTATAGTGTTGCAAAGTGACAAGTCATAAATTCAGAGCATATGATTTAAGTTATTATACATGTCCCAGTGGAAAAAGATCAGATATTCTCTTATACGGGAAAATATGAAGTGGCTAAGAAAGATGGATCCTATTTCTTCGGCATTATACTGATCATGAGCGTAGTGTTATTCTCTACAGGGCTATTGCGGTTGTTGCGGGGAATCTAACTCTAAGATCTAGCAGTACAATTTAGCTGGTAAAACTCATTCATGGACATTTGAAAGCAAAAAGGAGGTAGAACCCATAAAATCTAGCGATGTAAGCAAGTTTAGATGAGACATATCATGCTAATGACCTGTACTATATCCAAGTTGGATGTTATGGATTCTTAAAAAGATTGTGAAGCCTGAAACGTCCAACAGTAAAAAAGGAATTCTTGGGGGAAAAAAATACTAATCATAGTCATCAAATACCCAAATCTTTATTTGCAAATTGTCAATATAAATCCTCTGGTAACCATGTGCTGGAGGAGGGACATGTTGGAATTACTTCGTTCTGGTTTGAAAGTGCCGTACCTTAACCCAGCCAAGAAAAATGAAAGGCTCAGAAAAACAGTCAGTGAAGACTTCATTATGGTATTGCACATGAAGATAGTGAAGGGAAGGTTATTGATGGCAATCTTGAGAAACAAAACGGACCCTCAGCTGTGTTGGGTATTTGGAGGGGTCAGGGTATATCAAGAAGATGTTTTGATTTGGGGTGATATTTGGCGTGGCTACTGGTCCTGCATTTGATTTGTAACTTGTTTATATTGGTCCTGGTTAAAGATGTTAAAGTTTCAGAGTGCCTACTTAGGAGAATTTATGAGATGGACGGAAGACTAAAAATACTTAAATATCATAGGGAATGAGAAAATGGAAGAAGTGGAGGCTTGTTTTGGGTCCTTACTTGTCTTGAGATCCACCTATGATGAAATTAATTAGAAAAGCATTGATGAAAGAAAGCATGGAATCTTTGAGAAGATTGATGTATTTTAGACTTCTCCTGAGTCGTTGTGATCTCTGGAGCATTGCTTTCCACTCTGAAGTTTTAAAAGCACAACTTCTGTGAACTATGAAGGATAATGTCTCTGTTCATTAACTGGTTTTCAGGTTTCATGGAAGGTCACTCTCTTGCTGAAAGGTAGTCTTGATGGTCAACACCAATCAAAAGGGTCGACTAGCCGGTTGTCATGCCCCAAATCCGGGACATAACACGGCCATGCTATCGAAGGATGGAGCCCATGATAACACGAAGCCAATCCATTATAATCATCTAAAATCCATCAAATAAAAGATTCAATTCCTTATTCATCAGATAATTAAACCAATATTGGTTTAGAGCATCTAAATCCAAAAGCAAATACAAATTCATATCTCAAAGTCCATAATTATTTACTATAAGTTCATGATCATCATATATCTAAACTTCATCTACAAAATTTTCAAGCTTGCATCGCAGATCTCCAAATCTGAATTTCTTTTGCCGGTCCTAACCTTATTCCTCTGTACAAATAAAAAAAATAAAAGAATATGAACTACACTAGCCCAGTAAGTAGAACCTACACTTTTTATCGGATCCAGCATAAGTTTTCATGATAATATTATATTTAAAAATAACAGATAATACAAATAAAGTATTTCATAGAGCATATAATAAAACAAGTGATAAACCAATCATGCATGCATAAATCATGAACATTTCATAAACATGTTTTAAAAATCATTCTTGTCATGTGTCCATGTCATGTTTTCAAATTTTGCTCACAGATATTCGTGCTATGGTCACTTTATATCCGTGACAGGGCCAGTGTTCTTAATCGATAAATTCATATTTCATATGCCAACTTTATACCCGCTGGCAGGGCCTGTGTTTTATGGATGCTAGCTCCGGATGTCGACTTTCCCGAGGAGATTCATTCATAGCTATCTGAGAGCCTTTGAAATCATTATATCTTTTCTTAAAACATACATATAAATATAGGTGAAAAATCATAAAATTCATACTTCATAACCATGCTATTTTCATAAGACATATTCATGAAATCAATACTCATAATAAAACATATTTTTCATATCACATATGTTGATCCTTATTTTATGAAAAACATGATTTCATCAATAAAAGATCATATGCATGAAAATCATAGAGATTTAAAAAATAAATAAAGAGCGTAAGATCCACTTACTTTAATCGTCCTAGATCTTTAATCTTCCTTAAATGAATCAGATAATCCTATTTAAAATATTAAATCAGAATCAATTTTCATTCCATATATTCAATAAAATTTAATAATAATAGAAAGTGGTTGATTAGGTGACCAGTCTGATAGACCACCTGGGCACTGAATCGATTCGAGGTCATAGATCTCTAGAAAAGAAAAGATGGCATGATACGAGATCTATAGGTCTTTCTTAGAGAGAGAAAAGAGGAGAGAGAAATATTTAGAGAGAGAAAGTAGAGAGATAAAATGGAGAGAGAAGAGAGGGAAAGAGGGACAAAGAGGGGAGAGAGGAGAGAGAAATCCTCTCTTTTTTTTCTTTCTTCTTCCTGTGGCCCTCTTTGGGTGAAACAGGGAACCGAATGGTCCCCTCCCTTTGATCGGCCGTCCAGGGCCGTAGCCGGCATGGTGGTGGCTGGCGGCAGGAGGTGTCAACGGAGCGGCCCAGAGGAATCCAAAGCTGACAGTTGACGGTGACCACCGGTGCCGAAAAATCAAGAAAAAAGGGATGGAACAGTGGCTGTCTTCCTAGGCAAAATCCGGCAACTCCGATCACCGACGAGCGTGCACACCGATAAGGGAAGGAAGGGAAAGAAGAGAGGAAGAGAGATTGCGGCTTACCTCGAACTCTGATGACCTCTCCAGCGAGGAATTGCGGCGAGCACGGTAACGGCTTCCGCAAGCAATTTCCGGCGATCCTCGCCATTTCGCTTCGAGACTTCTCGGTGAGAGAAAGGGGAAGGGCCCCCCCCCCTTAAATAGAGTTGGAGGGAGGAGTTTGACTCCTCCCCGGCGGGCTTTTCTGACTCCAATTAGGAGTCGTCGGTGGTGGAAGAAGACTCCCTATGGGAGTCTTCTTCAAATTTTTATTTTTTACTTTTTTTGGCTTTTGGGTTTAAGGCCCAACAGGCCGGGTGTTACACCAGTAGTATAACTCTTGAGTTCTATGGTTATGATATTTAGGGACAATACCACACAGAGATGACTGAGCTTGTTGGATAAATTTAGGGTTTCATTAGCCAAACATTGAGTTATAGGACTGCTAAGGGAGATGTAAACCACAAACTATTAAAAGGAAAACCTTCAATAAGAAACACATTAGAAAAGAGATTCTAAAAAGAAGGGGTAGGTTTTAGAAGACTCTGAAAAGAAACATACATGTGCATGCATGCTCAGATGACCACAACCAAAGCCAAGGCATGATTGTCTGGCATGCAAAGTCCCATGGTGTGCATTCTTGAGGTGTTCCATCTAGAACACAATTAGGGCTATAGAAAGAGGAAAAATATATAAAGGACTCACAGATTTTGTTTCCCAGCAATGGGAGTTCCTATAGAACTAACACAAATAAAGCTTCTTCTTCTTTTTTTTTTTTCAGTTGAGAAATATTTGTCAAAATAGAGCGAGCAATTATGAACTTCACATCTTCAAACTTTGATTTTTGATCCTAAATTCAAAATTCTTTCAGTTCAAGTCATGGAAAGTCAAGCTATTAGGAACTAAAGAATAGAGGGGTTCTTTTATGGTGAGTGCTTGTGGACCAAATTGTTCAATCCTGATTGCTACAAACAGAATTCATCAATTGCATAAAGCTCCGATGTAAGTGAATATTTCACCTTGCATATGTTAAGCCTTACATTATACTCACAAGCTTGTGGTTTAAAATTTATTGTATGATTTAATTCTATCAGAAATTAGTTTATAGACGTTTCTATAGTTTTTTTTTTCCACAATCTTTCACATTTCAGTAGTAGTGCAGGCCAGATTTCGAATTGGTACAAAAGAAATATGCTAAAAGTTTCTGAAATAAGTTACATTGGCATAAGGTACGGCACAGCATGCCTTGCCTATGCATATACTAACTGAAACATCCTAGCAGACTTCCAAACTACTTTAAAGAAGTAACAGTAATCATGAAGAGTCTCAGATACAATTGCACTATAGTAGTAACTGAAAAAGGTTAACGACAGCAATTTTATGTTTGTAATATTATTAGACCACATAATTGAATATAAAATTTTTGAACCAGAGATTATGTAGCTTAGCTCTTGAAGCAAGAAAAGCCAAATGCAAGATAAACCAAAACCAAAAAAAAACTTGAGATATAGCAAAAGCAAATCAGAACATCATCAAGATTTGTATTCCAAACGAACCAAGTCATATAAATTCAGAGGAGCACAATCTTTCAGACACTGAAATGTCAAAGGAAAAAAAGGAATGATGTTGAAATGTGGTCTTAAATGCCAACCAAATGCAACTCTTTTGCCCTTTTCTTAAGGAAAAAAAATAAAAGCCAAATTTCACTTGTGATTCATTTACCACTTGGAATTAGAGGAGCTATAAACAAGTAGAGAAAGCAGGGTACATGAGAATATAGGTGAGGGAGTTCAAGGATAAACTAAGGAGTGCAAGTTCTATTCCACGATTGTAGTTGGAATATAACATTAGAATGCGTCCACAATTAAAAAGGAACAATAACAACGTTGAGCAAGTAAATAAAGAAACAGATGAGAAATTATGCTGAAGTATGGAGTGAAAAAAGCGACCCAATCAGCTTATGCACTTGAAAGCTTAGTGAGTTAGCAATTGTATGCAGGAAAGCAATGATCAGTCCCTTGAATACTCGAGTACCAGGTAAATTCATTCTCCAAGCATCTTGTAGAACAGCTCAGAAATTAATCAAATTTGGTGCTAACAGAAGAGCAGGTTAGCATCAGAGCACACAAATGAAGCATAATGAAACAAATTAAAGGTTTAGAAATAGTCTAAAGATCACAACCACCTAATATGCCAAGATGCTAAACTACTCCAACCATAACAAGAAGGACTGCACTTGGAAAATGAAAATCTTAATTACATTGTGATCCTTTATACTTGATTAGATTTTTATTTACAGCAAACTATTATTGGATCACACAAACCGCATTGGGCATTAGGCATATAAAATGCTTATACCGGAGAATCAGATACCCTAAAATTACAAAATTACAGAACCCTGCCCAACAAGAGTCATCAAAAGAGACATCAAAGTCATCCAGAACCAAGAAACTCATCTAAAAAACATGCAGCATCATATTTCACAAAGAATGCTTGACCTTTCCAAGTGCATAGGAAAGAAGATTCAAAAGCTATGCTCTAGCAATTAACTCTTACACCCAAACACCATGTGAAACAACAAATCTACAATCCATCAAAGTTGACTTGTAGAAACCATCATTAAAGCCCAAGAACTACAAACAAAGCACCATCAAAACTTAAACTCCAATTGGAATTTCAAAGGGAGTAGCATCATATGGAAGAGAATTGGCCTGAGATCTGAAGCACATACCAACTAGAAAGCTGAATGCTTCCTCTCCATTGCTCTGTGGGGAACTGGCCTCATGGGTATTGTTTCCTTCTGGTACAGGAGACAGAGAGAAAGGAGGGGGATGAAGTGCTATTGGGGTAGGCATGTATAGTGGCATGTAGTGACGTTTAATTATGGAAAGCAGAGGCTGGGAGACTGCTGCTGGGGGAGGACAGAGGTGGCAGAGGAAAGGGTATGGGGTATAGAGAATTAAGAAAAGGATATGACACTGTTTTCTTGTGGAATTCTGGGTGGGGAAAAGTGGGCAGTCCCTTTAATTAGTAGGATACTCTTTCTACAATCACCACCATGAACAAAGGAATTTTTTTTTCTTAAAAGAGAATACCACTGCACTTTCTGGTATGACTTTATGGATATAAATCATACTATTTGCACATAAAGAAAGGACATTGGAGTCCCTATACTGACACAGGAGCTATGGAGGTACAGGGGACCACTGCATGATGTAGTTTTGGAGGCCAAATGAGATCAGAAGAGTCAGAGTGAGTCATTCATCTTGAACGTTTTCATTTACTTTCCTTTGTCCTATGCGCAGCTACCATGCAGCTCTCATTTCCAGTGCAGTGTTTGCCTCTGTACATACATATATTTTATTTTCGCGAGCTTAAATATCTTGGGGTGCAATAGGAAAGCATGGGACACAGATTCTTAAACATGGAAAATGGGATTATCTGGGAGATTCTATGAGCGCTGTATAATGGCAACCAGATGGTGAGAAAAACTGTACCTTGAGAGATTTGTGTTGCATCACTAGTGTAATTTCTATGCAGCACTGTAACGAAGCTCACTGCTAGAATAAAATTGCAAATATGTTCTTAAGAATAGTTAATTAATGGAATTAAGCCTTACGCTCCACTCACCTTTAAAAATTTAAATGAAAGAAAGAAGAGTAAGGTTTGATAAAGGGATTTTTTTTTAAAAAAAATATTTGGTTTAGGCTACTATTATTATTTGTTTGAGTTACATTAGTGTATCTTTATTGGTTTTTGATATAATTATGGATCACATTTGATTCTTTTGATTGGCGCAACTTGATTGGAAAATAATGAGCCTACTAAAGAAAATATGTTGGTGCTTTATATGTGAAAGCATCTGAACAAATGAAGTTTACTTTAACAGAAAGATTACAAGTAAATTAGCCTCATCCTTTTTCACTGCATTGGTTCATAGTAGACTTCTTTAAGCACTAAAAAACAGATTTCTCCCACCAGAAGTCCCAATCCATTGAGGTATGATGATTGATGAGACTTCCATGTTATTTTAATAATGAAGAATTTTCCTTGGATAACGCAATTTCCTTGGATAATGCTTGATTTTTTGTTACTTAAGAGGTTCGTTGGTTATACATTTGAAATCAAAAGTCTATAGATCGCTTTTGTTGTTGATTTGATTGGCCTATAAAAGCTCAGGAACACTCTACATACAGTAGACACGCCCACAAGTATGAACATTTCTTCAAATACTGTAAGTTATTTTTTGTGAACTCCTTTGCTCCTTCTCCTTCATAATTTTTCCTGAAGGGACACTGAAGTCCTGTGAGCCTATAGGTTCTCCTTCCAGGGACCACTCAAGCTCAGTTTGCTTCAGAATTTGGCAATCAGGTTGCGAAAAGGAGAAGAATGGCTATTGGTCGGTGCAAGAGAAAGTGAGTTAAAAGAGTAGGCATTTAGAGTTTTAAAAGTTAAAAGTAGGCATCTAAAACTTTAATCTGACAATTGCACTCAAGAAGCATATAAAATTTACTCATTAATCATCCCACTACGATTTCTGTCCAACTAAAGCTTGGATTTATTATAACCATTTGGCCCTTGTCTACTTAATTAGTTATATTGGCAAACTTATGTGACTAGCTATGGTCTAATTGTGGTTTTTTGGCAAATTTTACTCTTGGATTTTCCTACAATGGCTAATGACTAATATGCGATCTAGAAGTTTAGCTACAGTGGACTAGCCTCACTCTGGGGGAGTTCCAATCATCTCACCTCTTGGACACTCCATCTTACAAAGTTTTTCGAAGAATAGGGCTTCTTGTCATGTGAAAAGGTATGACACTGGCTCTAAAGTGGCAAACCTTTTTCCCCCTGATGTGATGCAAACCAGCGACCTGCTTCACTGCTCACATTGAGCCATGGAGGTTGAGGTGGTTAGGTTGGTATTTGGATAACCAGCAAGTGGAAGGAAGGGTCTTGAAACCCTAGATGGGTTTGAAAAGGATGTATGCAACTTGAAGCATGTTCTGGGTACATGTTTTTAGGTGCTAGCAAGTCACATGACATGTCAAGTTGGGACCATACATAAAGGTAACTTGTTACTAGGACAGCTAATGCAGGCATTCTCATTTGCGATCCCATTCGGATGTAGCATTTCATTTGTACCTTAGCTCAGGATGAACTAAACTTATCCACAAGTACTTAAGTGTGTCATTTATAGGTATCGGTGACAATTAAACCGGTCTCGGTATTGTAAGGTTGCAACCAGATTAGGATATGAATCCTGATATTATGACCATGATTAATTCAGAGTGTTCCAAGGTTTTTGGATTCAATATTAGGTCAAATTTGAATAGTGTACATTGTACAACCAAATTTGATAAATTTTTGGACTGAATTCTAGATTGATCTCACTCAGTCTGCAAGATAGGGCTACAAAGATTTACATCAAAAAAAGATAGGGCTACAAAGTTATTTGTTTGTTATGAGTCCAATCAATACGGAATCCTCCACTAGTTTAATCGGAAGCCTCTGGTGGACGTTTTGAACTAGCTATAATGAACATGGTTTAATGCACCAACAAAGACATGAGACCAAGATATGTACTTTTAATAAACATAGTAATATACATGGCTTTAAGTGGCGCCCATTTACAAACTTAGTTCAAAAGTAACTTAAATTATGAAAATATAGTTATAATACTTGAAGTATATGCATACATGACTTGGGATGTGATAACTATAATTGTTTTACATAAGAAGTTTCATATATCTTTTGCCATGATCGAGGTACATAAGACTTCTTCCCTGGTTCTGAGGCCATTAGAGCTTCAGGAAGCTTCCCTTGTCACATTTAATCTCAAACTCATATTAAGTTAGGCTTCTCCCTTAATAGTCAGTCAAGCTAGATATTTATCCATTAGGAAGATTTCTAGTACTTATACAAAATCAAGGCACTTAAATAATATCTTTTGATTAGTCTTTTTGGATGAAATTCTGGATTGTCACAAGCTATAAATAGAAAATTTTGATTTGCCGCACTAAACGCTTTATAGTCCTCAAGAAGTAGGTCTTACCCACAAAGCTTCATGAACTTTCATATGTGCCATTCTTTGCCATAATCTAAAAAAACTAAAGCATCTTAGTAGGATTTGAACTTATAACCTATGGAAATTGAAATCATCCAAATAATTAACTGCTCTATCTATGCTGAGGTGATGACCTTGGTGCTATCACTCCCTCAAGGTCTCTTTTTGCAAAACTTTTGGTAATTAATAAACAGCAGGGTTGTGAAAACCCTAAACCATAGACTGAGGGCTGAACCGAAGCAACAAAGCCACCGTTAAGATTGTTCTTGGACATTCAGCTGAGCCAGGGTTGTGAAAACCCTAGCTCATCAATGGCAGCTCCCAAGAGTCCAGTATTACCACATGATGGAAGGGCCCACAGCCCTGAATTACTCATGATTGGGTGAGTTTTTAACTCTCGAGCTGCTGGACTGACAAGTCTGCCTTCCTCCTTGACAGGTCACACTACCTGTGAACCCCTCTAACGGTCCAAAACCGCAGGGCTTATTCTCATTAATTGAGAGCATGGCCCCATACCTTAACACCTGTGGTCCTTCTCCTTTTAGTTGGAATCTGTTTCATTGACCTCCTAACAAAGGCCAAGCCTAGCCCATAATTCCGGGAGCTAAAGCCAGCCCTCTCCATCTCTGCTAAGATGATGCATGGGAAGTCTTATCCTTTAGAGATACAAAATTCATATGTATCAGTAGTCATGGTTTTTATGTTTTTAAAGTTTAAGTTCCACCTTTCATTAAAAAAAAATAAGTTGCACCTATTTTATAGTTATCCCATTTGCATCAACTAGTTTCGCTTGAATCATTGGGACCTTAGCATGAAAAAAAAATTAACGTTTGCATGCAAGTTGCTAATATTTTGCATGTTGGGTGGCTTGGTGGAGCTTGCACCAATTACAAAGTGACTCCAATGGAGGCAGATACCTAGAAATGCGAGCCTTGCCTATGAAACTCATAAAATTTGCCAATAGGTATTGTAGTTCTGTATTTCTATTGCTGTACACATTACTATGCGAAGGACCAATTGAAAACTACAGTGTCCATAAGTGATCTTTTTTATGCGTATACATAAAGACATACATACATAATATTTGTGTATGATGTATGCATGCATCTATGTATGTATATATGTATATGAGAGAGATAAATGTGGCATTGTTTATATAACCATAATATGCACAAGCGTTACATTAATTACCTTCTTTTACTTATCCTTTCTCTCTCTCTCTCTCTTTTTAATGCTTATCCAATTACTTTTTCTTGATTAAGTTTTATCATGTAAAATTTTGCATTTTCTATGCACCATAAGTACCATTAGTAAGGTTTAAAATTTGTAACTGTGTCTTCCCAATTTAGACGTACCAGCTCATAAGAAAGCTGTCATATGTCCAAGCCTTGCTTAATAAACCAATAAAATTAACATTGCTAATAACAGTCTTGTCATGGGGATTAGGCCACTTATAATTAATATTACCCACAAGGGACCTTCCTAAATGCCCATTCTGCAAATAGATTAGATTCCAAGATAAAGGCGTTTGGTAAGCTGCCAAATACCCATCATGGCTCTAGTCGGAATTACCGGCGACATCATCCAACATTAGCACCCACTAATTTCAGAGTTAAGGTCTATTCTGTTCCCAAAATCTGGAACTGATGAGGAATTATGATTGGCCAGATATAGTTAGGTAGGATCTTAAAATTGTTCCTTGATTGGATAAAAAGAATATAGTAGAAATGTCACCCTCAAGATTTCATCGCTCATCCCCTTTGTGCCGTAGTGTCAACGACAAAGGTGGCTACAAAGGTGTCAATGATAGGTTCAAATTGCATATTTCACAGAAAAGATTGAATAATTTTTTTCACGACGTCAACTATTAGATCATATCTCACACAAATCTCAAAATATTTTGAGAACTCTTTCATCTGCTTATATAAATCTCATAGTAGCTATTGCATAATTCAATGATATAAAAATGAATTATTAAAGATACAATCAGAACCCGTTAACAGCAAGCCCTGAGAGGTATCGAGTAGAAAAGGATATCAATCTAATGAGAGGCAGCACTAAGGTGGATTACGTTGCTAGTGAAATATACTTCAGGATTCCCGCTAAGCGCACGCAAAATGTTCGGTGGGCCCACCACACTCGCTTGACTCACTGCCCGTGCGGCCGGGCACCACAAAGCGTCCATTTCTTTGAAAAGAAGGCCGCGGGACCGCGACCGGGACTGGATAGCTTTGCTGGTGGGGGACTGCAAGCCGCGTGTCGGATTCTGCGCTGTCCTAATCCCGTACAGATCGCGCTGTCGGACCGGATCCGGTGGTCCTGGAAAGCCCTCGGCGGAACGGCCCGCGTGACCAGAGCTCGGGCGGTGTGCCGCGGTCCGCCCCATTCATACATCTGGTTCGTCCATCAGATGAGACGCCACCTCTTTGTTGTTCCATCACCTGACCTGCTGCCCTTTCTTCATGTTCGTCTTGACGGCTCAGATTAAATGATCGACACCGATCGATTCGATGATCTTCATCTGTGGACGGTCGTGAATGATGGAATACTGTGAGGACCGAGACATTGCCACTGTATGGGCATTATCGTAAATTATTATTTTTGGTAAATGTAAATTATTAGTTTCAATAGAGATGCAAGTAGGTCCGGTAGGACAGAGATACTTCTGGATTTTTTTTTTTTTCCTTGTCTGTGTATTTACTGGTGCGAAAAGGCCCGAAGGAAATTCACTTAAAGTAGAGATCAGCTGACAAGTTAATCACCCTAATAAGATTTTCTAACATTGCAAGAACCTCAATTATATTGGAATACATCATTGAAAAATCTAACTACATTTTAGATATTTTGTAAATCAGAATTTTTATTTGATGGAATCATTCTCTTGGGTGATTATGCTCTCAGAAATATATTAACAAAAGAGTTTCTATGTAAGAAAAGTTCCACATACTTGGTGGAGACAAAGTAAGAAAAGTTCTCTTTTGTGGTAAAAGATGTTGATGAGATTCCTTTGTAATCTCATCTTATGGTGGGATGCATTCTCAAAGAATATAAATGGAAACCAAAACTCATTTCTTTTTTATTTTATTATATATTAAAAATAATAATAATAATAATAAAAAGCTCATTGTGCAAGAGTAAACCCAGAGGGAGGAATCTGATGCAAGGAGACGAGCACAAAAGGTGTCGCAAATGATAAAAGCATGAATATAAAGCACGATTTTGCCTTCAAATGTGTAACAAGATTTCCAGCATGAACACTAATGTAGCACATTTCCAGCAATGACAAGATGATGCACGGTACAATATAAGGTTAAAAGGTGATGAACCTGGCTCTCTCTTATTTTCTTTTCCCTTTTTTGATAATTGTGGGAAGATGAGACCAGAAGAATTTAATCCATCCAAGGAAATTGCAGCTGAAACATCAGTGAATGCAAGCATACATGGCAAAGCAAACAGCAACAAGACCGCCTACCATGAGTGATGGAACCTGAATTGAATACCAAAATGGACCACTCTTTAAGACTGGGTGCCTGATGCATTAATAATAGGTCATCAAGCATGTCTGCTCCACCAGCACCAATTACTATAGGGTCCCTGACGTGGCAGATTTGACAATTTTAATTAAGCTAAGGGTAAGATTGTAAGAACCTCCTAACTACTGAGAATTTGATTATTAAACCAAAGCAGATTGGAAGAAGAAATAACAATCAACAATGAGCATTATTTGTGCAGGCAATGCATGTCAACAGAACCTAATCGATTAGCTTCAAAGCAAAGACAACTAATTCTTTCTGATGTACATATTACAATCTTCTTCTGGATTGGACACATCATGAAAATGTTGATGCATCACCACATGTTAGATATCTCCAATAATTTATCGTAGTCCATTTTTGCCAAGGCCGTCGATGAAGATCCAGTGCCATGAAAAGTTGGCCAGCTCCATCAAGACTACATATTTGTTACAAATAAGCTTGAGATTCACGTAAAGGAATTACAGTGGATGGACCAAAAGCCTGCCTAACCTTCCACATCAATCAGATGATGCACTTATTAGCACCTTCTGTTAGAAACCTGTCGGCAATCACCTATGTTCCTCAATACAATGACCCTAGGAAGCTCCCTTGTACACTGAAAAAAGACACAAAAGGATAAAGGTCACTGAAGACACATGAATTAATAAAAGCCAGATGCTAGATGCAGGTAAACTTACCAACATCATGGACTAAATCAAATTATCCACTATCAGCCATCTCCACTAACAGAATCTACTTGTTCATCTGATCTTGATTCATCACCCAAATGTTTTCCAAGTTTCTCCTGCATGTGTTCAAACGTCACGTAGAAAGCCTTGAAATAGTTGCTCAGTTAAAAAAGGGGTACAAAGCCTCGAAACAGAATCCAAAAAGGAATATAGAAAACAGATGTCCTAACCCAAATGGAAGAGGTGAGAAGTACAGGTTAAAACTTACAGCAAGAGTGGCATTTTCTGAAGTCAATTTATCACACTCCCCATGCATACGCTTCAATTCTTCTTTTAGTGAATTATTTTCCTCTTTTAGAGTCACTACACGATTGGCCAGTTCTTCACATTCAGCCTGGATGGGATCATTTCATATTAGTGAAACAATCAGAAAGCTTTACATATTAATTACATTAGAAGAGCTTATTAACAATTAATAATAATTATCACAAGTTGCCAGTCCACTCTATTCAATCCTTTCTGCCACATAGAAGTTGGGTGTGCCTTGTCTCCTATGTCCATGTCCTCTACTGGCAACATGAACATACGAAAGAAGCTGCACTCTTTACATTATCAAAAGATATGGTTGCTACTAGACATCTACCATTTCAGATACAAGAAAACAAGATTGTATGCATTCAAGAGAGGATATTTTGATGAGGGGTACAGCTAGCCAGTGCTGTTTAGCCTTTACTAATACACTGTATTGGTAAATATAACACTCTTTAAATGCACCCTCTTACAAGCAATACTGTTTACAAAGAAAACAAAATACATCCAGTAAAAATGAGTGCATTTATAATTCCGGATAAAGATATTTCTCAAATGGTGGAAAAACATAGCCAAACGTCTCCTACATTGATGGGAACAGCCATCCATCACTTCAACTAGGGCAGTTTATAACTACAATTTAGAAACTTCGATGTCACAAATAATTGTAGCTACATGAAAGATACGGGAGTTTTGCCAACATTGGTTAAACTCAGTGGCATATACCTGCTTACGTAATCGTGAGCGGCGTGCAGATTCTCTGTTAGATTGTTTTCGTTTTTGTCTCTTCAGTTCTCTTTCATCCTTAGATTGGAAGGAAAAAGGTAAATAAGTCTAAGAAAACTAAAATATGAAAGAGATAATGCTGTTTCGGAGCTTGCTACCCGTATCGAAGGATCAGCTGGAACTTTGTCTCGTGAACCTGCAAGTCTAGATGGAACAAAGGGTGCCGCAGATGGGGCACCAGGCACTTTGCCTCGGACTGCAGAACAGAGGCAGACCCTCCCAGTAGTCCATCCCAATGTTCAGGGTGGTGGTTGGACCAACAAGGCCACCTGGTGGGATCGTCACAAAGGGCACAGTTGGGTTCAATACAATTGGCGTAGACGGTGTTTGTGTAACTTCATTTGATGTGGTTTGAGCAGTGCTGCCTTTCTGGGCTTCCTCTGCAGCCACAAATGATATATCAGTAACACTGCATGGCCATGTTGGAATTCTTGTTAGAGAAAGGAACTCTATATGCTTCAATCATACCATCGCCCGAACCATGTTCAGAACCATGCTTTAGACGGGAACCCTGCGAGCAAATATCTAAATTGTAACTGTTTTCATTAATCTGGGGCAAAATGAGTACAAGATAATGATATCTTGCTCATGACTACTGGAATGCAAAGAACCATGCTTAGAACACAGTTTTGGATGGCAAACAAGCTCAAGCGCTAAGTTGCTTAGGCTCTATCCTGTTCTCACTCTAACTAAGATAAGATAAGAGATGGAGTAAAAGAGAAAAAAGAATATTCAACCACAGGTCAAGGACACAGAACATAATCCCTTCTAGCTCTACAAGACCTAGCAGATAAACTGAAATTTACTCAGAGCTGGAAAAGAGGATGCTTGGAACTTAAATACTAATGAGAGGAGAATGAAGAAGAAAAGAATGGCATTCAACAGTCTTTTCTAATCTGCACCAAAGAAAGCAGTTTTCTGGTAAATTACATTGTCAGCATATGAAATATGACTCTTCGCCATGCATATCTAACCTTCCGCACAAACTTTGGAAGTAATTTGCTTAGTGCAACATGGATGCTTATAATTGAAAACATATGATTTAAAGATCATGCACCTTTGTAAGCAGAGAATGCTTATGCCTAGACAGCTACCTTTTAAACAAATTCACCATAGAAAATAATTATATGTTGGCATATCAGTTTAAGAAGACTCTTAGAACAATGCAGCATATTAAAAAGATATATTTTTCTTTTGCTTTTTCTATTTGTTTTGCCTTGTAACATTTTAATATAAATGTCGTAATGATCTATATTGGTTGAGGGCATGGCCATTATAACTACAATTTTAGTACATGGAATGCACATGACTTATTCCAGAGAAATGAGAATTGGTGGGCGGCCATGGTCCATGTAACAAGATTGTTTGGATGAGATTTAATGAGCATGCTCCCTCTTTACTCGATTTATCTCTTATTTCTCTTTGTTACTTGTTTTAGAATGCATGTAAGGATGTATTGATTAAAAAGGGGTTAACAGATAAAATCAGGAAAGGAAGAGGAGGTCCATTTGAAAGTCTCATGTAGCTCAAATATTTCAGGGTTGGAAATGAAAAAGTAGGGGGTGGAGATGCATAGGCCCCACCCCAAGACTTTGCATTAGAACAGTAAAGATTAGGATAATACTGATACTATGATATTGGCATGTGAAAGAAATACATATGGGAGCACAACTAAGATAAGCACCCTACAAATGTCTCAAAGGAAGAAAAGATACAAATTAAACATTGGATGTAAGTCATCATAAAGGATTTAGAGAAGTTGCTACTAACAAAAAGGACGTGGTCCTTAAATGGATCAAATAACAAAGAAGGATATAAAAATGATGTACCATGTAGTAGAGATAAGCTTTCAGGTGTGGTTATGGTTGTGGCTTATTCCAACTAAAAGGCAAGATAAAACATGTGCAAACAGATTCTATGTGCATGTCATGTCTTCTTTTTCTTTTTTTTAAGAAAAAAAAAGAGGATAACTTAGTGAACAGCAGAAGATCAAATTTATTACCCCAAAAATACATAATATATACAAGAATGGTAGCAACATTAAATGCAAATTTAGTGGTCTAAAACTGAGTCTACCACCGTGCTTGGTGCACAGTTGCTAGCAGATGTCAAATACAGAAGATGCTAATTTAGAAATTCAATTTGTCCACCGTAACCACAAATAACTAAGCAGTTTCAGAGTCTGAACACAGTTGTCATGACATTTATAGATCATCAAAGAAAGAAAGTAGAGAAATCAAGTCATGAGTAACAAAAATAATGCTTACTCCACATACATTTTGAGAATTGGCATCACTTCCTGCGCTCGAACCTTCACTTCCGCTCTCACCACTGTAGACATGATTTTTGTGAAAACATGTCTGAAGTGAAGCAAACACTTAAGATAAGAAAAAAAAAAGTTAAGTAACGCACCTTTGTGAAAAGACACCATTAGCAGATGCACCAGACGCTTTACCAGTTTTATTAACCTTGCCTGTAAGCATATTCAGACTTCCTAAGCTTCCTCTGGATTTCTTTAGAGGACTCCTTTCCTTACCTCCATGCAACTTACCATCTGTTCTGTGCCACTAGCTCCAGCAACCTGAAAAAAAAAGTGCCTAACCCATAAATACAACAGGTTAAACTGCTCTCTGTGTCTGCAATACAAATATACCTACTGAGGTTGTGAATCATTAGTACCATTTACCACTTCAAGACTGGATAATCTTTCAATAATACTGACCGCTATAAATGTTTATTGTTATACACAGTCATGGTGCAATTTGACGTTTTTAACAAGCTGCATTCAATGTCTTCTAGGTCATTTTTTAATGTCCAGATGAGTTATTCACTGGCGAGTCTACAGTGAAAATTGGAATGCAAAAAAAAAATTGCAAAACAATTCTTTGGAAATCAATTTATGAAATTAAACAAATTGAGGTTTTAGTTAATTAATGAGTAAAAAAATCTGATTTTATTTCTTCACTACTATACATTTAAAGTACAAAAGGATGAGGAGCGAAGCAACGATAATTGTGCAGAATTGAAGTTGCAATTAAAGTCTTGAGGTACATAATTGAAGTTGCAATTAAAGTCTTGAGGTACATAAGTATACGATAGGCTCAGCAGAGATGACTTGACAAGGAAAATGTGAGGAAAACTAGGATGATAAAAAGCTCAGGAAGCACATTGATGGGTGTGACTGAAAAAACAATAGAGAATCTGTTATTGCTTGCAGTAAATGACAAATGCACTTACCAAGAAGATGTAATGCTATTTATTTGACAAGTCCGAAAAGAGGAGAAATATAGCAGCAAAATTATGTAATTTATTTCCTGAGAAAGAGATGAGATATAGTTGATCAAGTTCACCAAGATAGTAGATAATGAAAATGAAAGGAGAGAGAATTCATAAATGTTAACCTGCTTCAATTACAGCCAGGTATTGTACTCCTTATCACAGATTTATTAATAATGTATAGTTGATTATGCAAATGAATCAAAGCAACCAAGTAGCGGAATGATCCGAGCGATGCGACAAGTGCGATACTCATGTTAGCCCTTCAGAGACAAGACTGGAATCTATCAACTTCTGCGACAAGCCAAGATGAGGTAATGAGGGACATAATCACTTTAGTAGTGACGTGCTCAAGGTTACCGAAGCTGAAATCGAAACCCATGCCGGCCGATCAATGGTATGAATTGATACGGATCCATACTAGATCGGATTAGTGTGAACTGACACGGTAAAGAAAGACCTAAAAAGAAAAAAAAAAGGAAAAAGAAAGAGAAGGAGAAGAGAGGATGAGAAGACCTCTAGCAGTCGTCGGAGGCCGTTGGAGCTCTTTTCGAACTCGGTACAAGTGAAAGGAGAAAAGGAGAGATAGGAAGAGACTCATCGGATCACCGGAGACCGTCGGAGGTATCCGAATGGACACCGACACTGATGCAACTTCTCCAACAATCGGCGGGTGGGCATCGAGGGTGGCCGATGTCGGGCATGCTAAGGACAGCCTCCGCCCTCCTTCCATGCGGAACAAGGGTTTGCCTCCATTCCGTGTTTCTTTTTTTTTAACAGGTGGAGTCGGCAAATGATATACCGACTCCATCTTATTTTTTTAAAAAAAATTCATGAAGTCGGCAACTGGATTGTCGACTTTATGTGTTCAAATAAAAAAAAATCCGAAACAGGAGCGAACCCCTGCGAAGAAGAGGGCAGAGCCATGGAGGCCTTCCTCCGGCTCGGCCGCCCTTAAGCTCATCGGCATGGGCTCGTCAACCGCCGGAGGCCCTTTCTTCCCTCCCTCTCCTTCTCTCCCCCTCCTCTCTCTCTCTTCCTCTCTTTCTTCTCCATCCCTTCGAGAACCAATTTGGATGTCGGAACCGTCCCGGTTCCTGCCGGTCTGACTCGGTACAAGATGTACTAGACAATTCGGCACAGTTTTGAAAATCCTGACTGTGCTAGAACTTAGTTGGAAGGTTTCAACCATTGGATCTCATATATCCCACATGAGGACAATAAAATTTGCTAGTATGTCTATGGTGCAATGCATGGAAGCCAAAAATTTATCGGTAGAATTTAAGTTTATATGGTGTTTGAGGCAGCTTTCAGGGCATGTTATCGGACAAGTTGACCAGGTTCCTGTCTTGCGCTATTCATGAATTCTTCGTGTTACTGATGTGCATCCTTGAGGTCCTCGATTGGAGCATCCTTTGGGTAGTGGAGCAAAGGCCACATGCCATTCCTTTTGTACAACTTTAAGTTGAATGATCAACAAGGTTCATTAAGGTGTTTTCAACCTTTCCACGCACTCAACCAGAGAGGAGCAGGGGAAAAGATAAAAGTACAACTCACAGAAGCTTCTGCAATCCCATTTGTTGATGGCATTGGATAAGGGCTGTATG
Organism: Elaeis oleifera; assembly: GCA_000441515.1. Lineage (NCBI taxonomy): Eukaryota > Viridiplantae > Streptophyta > Magnoliopsida > Arecales > Arecaceae > Elaeis > Elaeis oleifera. Next base: position 1,095,851 of record KE504633.1, on the reverse strand, counting down.
GAGAAGATCCCTGAAAAAAAATGAAAAACATATGTTAGCAATGAACACCTCTATAACCCAAACAGTCCAGAAAAAAAAATAGCTCTAAAAAGATTAAACCTCCAATGAACCATAAAGAAATATGCAGTATTAACAACGCAATACCGGAGGAATGGATGGATGAGGATAAATACCCCCATGTGGATACATAGCAACAAATGGTGGTGGAGTCCCATATGGAGAAATTATCTGCTGCCAAAGCAAAACATTAGATATGCATCCAATTCCGGGATTCAGCACAATCTTCCACTTAATAACAAAGTTAATCTGAACTGGGTACCAACGAAACCTGTCCTTTCTTTTTGGAGGAAAACCCTGTCCTTTGTAAGCTGAGACATGCATCATTGCAGCATCCACCTAAAACTAAATTATATATTATAAAATTATGGCAAACAGTAACAATAGCAAATACCTGTGGACTCCACATATATGGGCGCGCTTGTGGACTCGATGCCACAGGAGAATGGAGAAACCCCGGAGGAGGCATAGGACTTGTTCCAGAAGCATTATAATATGCCTATAAGTGAGCAGAAACTACGCTACCAGGTTACTGGAGATTTAGTCAAAAGCATACAAAAGGAAGATCAGTTAGATCTTAGCACCTGAAATGAAGCCCAATCAGGATAAACCACAGCAGGACTGCTAGGTGGTTGTTCCTGCAGAAAACAAAAAAATATGACAAGTATATAAATACATAATAAAGTTATGCCACCAGGAATCACTAAGAGGCAGCACAGGAGTTGAATTTGATCATGTAGACCTGTGCAAAAGTTGGCTTCTGAGTTTTAGTTGGAGTATTCACCTTCCCACCGCCCATTAGGAAGACTTGTGTGTCTTAAGCCTCTTCTAATTTTCTGTACATGTTACTAAGTTGGTGATTGAATGGCAACTAAGAGTAAAAACTGAGTGAAAGATAACAAAGGTTCATTTGTAATAGTAAGCAATCTAAAATAGAACCTTTTTAAACTTGATGAAGAAATGAAATTTAGAGAAAAAAGGTTTTAACAATTAATGTGTTTTTAAAATCCAACAACCTGGAGAACAACCCAGTAAGTTGAATAGTTAATGGGTTCAAGGTTTTAAATTCTATAGGACAGGGTTGTCCCAATTTTTTCATAGAATGGGACATGCCGCCGTCCCGCCCCGTCTCAACACTTGGGACAGAGGATGTCTCAAAAAATTTCGATTGGAATGTTCGGACGCTAGCGGGACGGCCCTATCCCGACACATGGGATGATGCCCTGTCCCGATATCTCACAGACGTCCCATTGGAACCTAAGTCCTTGGATGGATTCTTCTATTTAAATAAACTTCTTTGGAAATAAACACACTCAATCCTTACAACCTCTAATGCCGAGAAAGAAGCCATTAGGTAGAAATGAATTTTTGAATAAATATTCAGCTGATGGGTCCATCTAGTGGCAAAAGCTTGTCTCATGGCTCAAACTACCCAACAAAAAAGGATTAGCTGTGCTAAAATTCTAAAACTTTTGCCCCTATTACAAATTCAGTCTTTATCCAATGCCCTTTAGCCACCTCCTCTGTATGAAGTAGGCCTCTAACATCAACTCAACTTCGATGATGCCTTGTTGTAGTATCCACTGCATAAATAGTTTATATGCATGTTCCTCCTAGATTTGGAGGAAACAAGGTACAACATTGAAGGTTATGGATCGAAACAGGTTTCTTGCATGTGGCTTGCAATCTTTTTACAATTTGGATTAAGAATGCTAGCTAAATCTGGCCAGCTTGACTACTTGTTCAGATGAGTTAAGGACTCTAGTTACGCTGCTGTGCTTATTTTTGTGGATGGCACTAGCAATGATGAGAATTCATCAAAGGTTCTCAAAGAATTCCTTCAATCATGTTTCAAGGAAGTTCTTGAAATTCATAAATATTCTCTTGCTGGTTGCAAAATCTCCCAAAATCGTATTAGCGTCTACCAAGAGCCAAAAGTAAGATCCTTTCTACCGGAGAAAAATTAATCTTACAAAAGACTTCAATGATGTCTTAGAAGATGCAAACTCCTATAGAAGACTCGTTGCACACTTGATGCTTTGATCTATTTGACTACCAGTGATCCAAATGTTGTTTATGACTTCATGCTCTCTCCATATTTCAAGCAGTTCAAGCGTCTACTTGGAAAAATCTGATTATGATGCTACCTTACGGGTCCTTTGATATCAAAAGAGATTCCTTGGTAAAGGACATCAAACTTATACAAGCTCAACTCAGTTAACTGCTTATTGTGATTCAGATGGGCTATTATTTCAAATCAAGACGTGTGTATATTAATGACTCGTTAATTTACTATGCTAGGAAATATCCCTATCACTTGAAATTCAAACAGTTTCTCACTCCATGGAAGAAGTTAACATCATGCCATGCGTACAGCAAGTTGTGAATTTATCTGGCTTAGAGCTATTCTTCGTTAGCGTTGCGTATGTGGGAGTACTCAAAGATATGTTGCTGTTATATTTGAGCAATCCTTCATATAGATCTAAATTCAATGTTTTGAAACAAATGGAACACATCAAAATAGATTGTTACTTCATTCAAAAAAAAAAAAGTAGCAATATCATATGAACAACCTTTGTTCGAATGACCCATCAATTTGTGAGGACATTTTCAGCAAAGCTCTTGGGAAAGATCAGTGTTAATATCTACTGCTACAAGCCTATGGACCTTTAGGCTTCAACAATGGGAGAGAGAAAATAGACTGCATGCCTATTATGTTATTGTCAGTCAAGCCAATTATGGATGTCCAAGCTCCCAATCAAACCTCACCATGTCACACTGGTCTTTCTTTCTTTCTTTCTTTCTTTCTTTTTTTGTTTTTTTTTGCACAAAAACCTGTTCAACTTTATTCTTGGGATCATGTTTACGTCATATGCCTGAATATATTACATAGCTCCATGAGTTCAGAAATACAAGACATCTCACAATACAACAAGGTACAAAATTAAAGATGCTTACAAGAATCCGCCTAGAATAGTTGGGGGAGGGGGAGGGACTTCCAAAATTTTCCTCCAAAAATCTGTATGACTACAAAAATATCAAAAAATTGCCGACAAATAATTTAATCCAAACACAGTAACAATTCACCCATAAAAATTTGCGACCCAGGTCGTACTCCCTCAGTTAAAGAAGTAAAGATCACAAAACCAGAAGGAAAACGAACAAATCACACAAAAAATGGTATAAAGATTCAATCTTTTCCCACACCCGTTGTACAAAAAGCCAAGACACAGAGAATGCACCACGAAAACTACCTCAAATTAAGATTAAATACCGTAACAAAATGAAAAGGACACCAACTTTAAGACATACCTGCGAGAATCCTCTGCCCCCTTTCCTGTCCAGAAAACATCCAAAACCCTAAACCCAGAGAGAGAGAGAGAGAGAGAGAGAGAGAGAG
>KE504633.1:1079649-1091359 GCA_000441515.1 Elaeis oleifera | reverse complement strand
ATATATATATATATATAATTTGTTGATCCATGATTTTAAATAGATTAAATGAATCAATAATTTATTTATAACTTTAGAAGTATCAAATCAGACAGAGGTTGCTTGGTTTTAGGTTTACATGGTCCAAGATTATTATGGTGGCTCGATTGTCTGAATCTATGGAATTGTATTTTTGTGTCTGCGCTGCAGAAGTAAATTTTGGACTGAGCCGCCTGACCAGCTGACGCCTTGGTCTTTGGGCAGAGCACTGACCTCACCAACAGTAAGACTGAGACCAAAACCCTCGACTCTGCAGGCCCAATATGTTGGCCCAATACACAAAGTTCTCTTCTCTTCTCCAAGCCCAGCAATAGCTGCGAGGTGCCACGTCCACCATGACACATGATCTACCATTCGTCTTGATTTACCATTCTTATACCGTCTAAAATTACTGGCTTATATAGGAGTTGCACCAAAGCATGGAATCTCAAGAAATGGACACCCTCTTATCCTATACCACATGTGGGTTGGACTTGTAACTTTTGCACAAAAGAATTCATCTTTCTTTGCATGAATCCACCGTTAGATCATCCACCGGTTCACTTTGAGATATGTACAGACGAATGAATGATGGAGTCTAAAACACTTTCAGATTCATGTGGTAGATGATCCAATAGTGCATGCATGCGAAGGAAGATAAATCCTTCTTTCACGCAAAAGATACAACTTTGATCTACTATATGTATTAACTAGTCGTGTGTGCACATCATCAATTGCTGATTATTTTCATTGCACTTGTAAGATTCTTCGTGCATGACAATATTTGCTACTTGCTATTTTAAATATGTAAGCAGATTTTCTTTGAACTCCTTGTCTAGGATAACTTTGCTGACTCACTAGATCTCATACTAGACAAATAGAACAATACAATTTGAAGAATTCCATGATATATATTTGGTTCTATCAGACTCTGGAATGGTGCCACTTGGCCTGGCTCCTTCATTGTTGCATATTAATTTAATATGGCCGTGGAAGAATAACGCTCAGGATGGTGAAAATTCCAAAGAGGAGGATGGTGATTCCAATGAAGTTGATCAAGAGACCTTCGCTACCAACGAAGATGAATTTCTGCACTAACCCTGTCTCAGCACTGCAGATTGCCATTAGGAAGATTACTGCACCAAAGAAGGCATGCCATGGCTTCATGTTTGCCCTCATACTATATGTTGTCCCAGGGAATATAAATGAAAAGAACGCAATTACCCACTGCAAAAGAACAATTAAGATAAAGTAAGCAGATGTAGCACCATAATCATGGTTTATATCAAATACTCTTTAGATCCTAGTAGCGATAACAATGTTGTGAAAACATAATTATGGCTTAAAAGCTCTAAAATCTTATAATGCTTATTCCCTCAATAGTGCTATAATTTTTGTGTAATGCTTGTCTGGATCATGCAAAGACACTAGATATAAAAGAACGAGGTTGACATAAGTTGAAGTATAATTATCATCTTTGTTTCAGTAAAGAAGCTTTCATGCATGTTGGTAAGTCAAATTAGCTCTTTAATCAACCTTCAAACTAAAAGAATAAGGGTTGCCATCATAGAGCCATAATAGCTAGTTTCAGGCAATACAAGATCAGTCGAATGCTCTCGGTGCTGCTCGAGCATGCGACATACAACTAATAATGGAGTTGAAGCAAGAGTCTAGAACCACATTCATGTGTACAACAAGAATTCGAGTACATTTTAAAGTAATTAATTTATGGTATCTTGAAATCCCGTGACCTCTCTGATTCCATTTCACTTCTTCATTCTTCAGAATCTTATCCTCTCTCTAATCAAAAGAGTTATATTTTCTCACTTACGTATACATGGGCATCCAAAAGCCAGGAAGGGCATATATGCTAATGTGCTTAGCTTTCATGCAGCATTATTGATGTCTAGCAGCTCATTATTACTGGAGGGAAATGGCCAAGTTAGGAAGCCAATTGACTCCTAGCATTAGTATAAGTAGTGATAACTCAGTTTTACCTGCAAAGCATAGAGGCAGATGGTGCCCATCCCAAGCCAAGAGTGCAAGGTACGCATATCTGGGTCGTCCAAGTCCCTTTGGAACTTAAAAATCGCATAGAGCCCCAAACCACCCAATGCAAGAGCCAGCAAGTGCAATAACATGTGAACAAATTTCTTGGTCCTTCTGGTCCCGGGAACTGTCTTGTAAGCCATTATTGCTGTTTCCACAGGAGTAGGAGAACTGGTTAATACTCCAATTGGAAGACCCGGAAAAGTCTCTTTTTGGTGGAAAACCTGGGTAACTTATCTCTTTCCTCTTGATTTCTTATAAAGAAAGAAAGAAAGAAACATGCATGGGTGTAGAGAATTACCTTCTCCCCACATAAGATAAGCCCGAGTAGCATTAGAAGAGGATGCGCCTATATATATAGCAAATAAGATCACAAAGATCAAAAGTATTAAAACTTAAATATATAATAATCGTTGCTAATTTTAAAAAAAAAAGATATCAAAAGATGCTAAACAAGAATACTTCTAGAACTCAAGATGATAAGAGAAATTACATTGAAAAGCTTTTGTGAGTTTCCAGAGTCCAGAGCGACGCCCTCTCTTAAGTGTAGCACCCAGACAAGCGTAAGGGTTATTGCTGCTATCCCTAGCAACTGTGCTATGATAATTGCTGGTAGCGCAGACATACGAAAGCTCGAACCGTCCTTGGCTGCCATGGAGAGTGGGAGGGGGAGAGAGAGAGAGAGAGAGACTAACGTGGGGTCTCGGGTCTTTTCTAGTGGGAAGGAGCGGAGAGTTCAAAGCTTGAAACGAGAATACACGGTTCGGCTGGCCTGCCGTCACCCAATAAAGAATCCAAATGAGGCCTTTGTTGAATAGCTGCATCTGTTTTTATCTCTTTGGCGTGTTTTGGTAAGCAATGGTTTGTGGTTTAAACGAGGATCATGGAGATAAACAGTTCGGTTGGAGGGCTAAAAAAAAAAAAGATGGCGTCAATAGAAGAAAGTGCATGGTGTAGCCGTCCTTTGTAGTGAACAAATCAATGTTTGTCGCATTTCCTCTGGTATACTAGTTAATGACTATTATAGTGTTAGATTATCTGGTCCCTTGGTTGTTTTACAATATGCAAACAGTTTAGGATTTGAACAACTAGAGGTTTTTTTTTTTTTTGGAGATAATTGGTCAAACTAACTTTTAAGGGTCTGTTAGTTTGAATAGCGTAGACAAAGAACACACATGCAGTTGTAGAGACTGGAGTTGTTGGGAAGAACCACATACACTGAGGATAAGTTCTTTGTTCTCTGAATGCAGGTGGGCACCACCTCCTAAGTGCAGCGCCCATACAAACACGAGAATGGCCTCAGTCACAACGAGGGCGTGGGCTCCCATTCCGGCATAAAGGGCTGCAACAAGGAATCCGGGCGTCCTAGAGATGGCGATGGTGCTTAGAAGAACAGAGATTAGTCCAGAAGGTTTCATGGACCTGATTAATTTATGGACTTGTCCCTTTCTTCAGTCTCTTGATGCACGCCAAAAGAGAAGGGGAATCCGTTGACGTTTTAGAGGGAATAAAAAAAAACTCAGAATTCCTTCCAACAGATTTCCAACCTTTTATGAAGCCTTATACTGTATAGGACTAAACTTGAGAAGGACTTTATAATGAATGTCTCGAGCTGTGTCAAAAATTTAGAAGTTTTGATCCTCACCACATATATATGCGTGCGGTCTAATCCAGCTCGTATGCGATCGCATGGCATGCGCATTGATTTTTCACTCATAAGCCAATTAAATACTTGTTTAATATTTTGACCGTTGAATTAGCCCAAATAGTTAGTTCTTGGACCTATAAATTGAACCATTCATAAGAGTTAGAATACATAAGAATGCTTGATTTCTCCTTTTCTAATTCTTTTTTTTATTCTTCTAATCCTCTTCTTCTCTCCTAAATTTTTTTTTTCATATTATTTTTATTGATTTCTTTACTGCTGAGTTGAAGCTCTATCATTCTTTCCACCGTCATGCCCACATGGGAGGTCTCTAATTATATTTTGAGATGGAGATTGATCCACATAAAGATTAAGACCATCTTAAATAATGCACTGTATGCCTTCGGATAAATTGTATTCACTGATCTCCTGTAAGATTTTAACTTACTTTAATGTTTTTTTTTTTTGGTAATAGAATCCAGTCGTTACTTCCAATAAATCGCAATGGGCTTTCATGGGAACAAATATATATGACATATTCCCAACAAAATCTGCAGCAATGATTAAGAGACTTTGTGAATTAGGTTTGGTGTTTGGAATCCTTTATTATAGTTGGAGAGGTTGGAACCTGAGCAAGGCATTCTGTTGCGGAGAAAGTAAGCTATATAAAATTAATATAGCCAAGTAATTAATATGATTAGTTGGTCCAGTAAGACACGATACAATGTCACAAATGCAGTGGCTGGAAACATGGGGAGTATAATTGGTGTGAGCTATACCTGAAATTGCTCTGCGTAATTCTGACAGATTCCTGTCGAGGTGGTACCTGACCCAGCCAATATTTAGCTCAGATTGAACCTATGACATATTATGTTAACCTCACACAGGGATCACATATTCTCTGCGATCACGGGCTGGAGTCGTACTTGTTTGTGCGAGCTGGACCTAAGATCTTGCACCGATCCGGCCCATCCAATGTGCAGTTCTTCTGATTCGACCTTCACTCTTATTTGAAACTTTGTCCTGAAGGAGAGATTTGAATTGTCTGTCTTGTGATTTTGGATTGTATAGTACATCTCACTAGATTTTTGAAAATTTGAAGATTGTTCTGAGCTAATATATCATGATTGTACATGTGGCAGCTGGAATATCTAAGATCATGCATACTATAAGGGATGAGATTGTGCATGATTTCAATACCTGTAACATTATTAATTCGAATTTGAGGACTAGGTGTCAACTGGACAGAGACTATAATCTAACCTAATCTGCTCGCATCTTTCAAAGTGCTTAACTTGTTTGGTTGATGTGACTTGATTGCTAGTACTTATTTCAAAGAATTTATCTATTTTCTTAATTTGTCAATAATTTTGTAATTGTGCATTCTCTATTCAATATGACTGAAAAAGATAACTCAACTAGGATTTCAATTTTTGAGCGACTTAAAGGAATCACCAACCTGTCTTTGTCCCCTTTTTTTTTTTCTTTTTATTGCTTTAAGCTTGGACAGGATAAATGCTGAACCGCTAAGCCATGCAATGATTTGATCTACCGATAGTGTTTTAGGTGGATTATGTTGGGTACTGGGAACCAAATTCTAGCTCCATCTCTGGCCCATACAGCCAATTTGCGTCAGGGGACTGTGAGAGCCGTGGTTGGCACCAGCTGTTTAAGCTAGTGTCGTCACGCAACCAACTCGGAGCGCATTTCTGAACCTTGGACAAATTCTTGATTTCCCAATTTACCACCGTCTCCGAACCACATAGTTTTGAGATTCTCTCAAGTACATCTTTAATTTTTAATTATGAAGCACATGTTTTTGGATACAGTATTTGCTAATAGCATGATAACTATCAGAATATTTAGTATTAGTTGTTTATTAAAAATAAATAACAATGAAAAAAAAAAAAGTATGGTATTGGCATTTACTGTTCCTAATGATCAAGTAAATCCACCGGAAAGAAAGGATATAAAGCAATTGATAGAGTTTTTACGAGTTAAATATGAAAGTTCAATTAATGAAAAATCGAATTAGATGAAGAGATGGAATTTAAATTATTTAGACGTTTTATGAAAAGGTTAATCTAAAATTAAATAAGAGTATTCTTGGCAGTTAACGGTGAGAGGTGTTAACATGCGTTTTAAGAAAAATAAGATGATATCTCAATATAAAAAATGATAAACAGAAACAAGGGCGAATAATTTTTAATTTTAAATATTATTTATATAATATAAAATTAAAAATATTATTTAGTTACTACAAGTTTTTGCAACAAAAACATTTATTCGAGTAAATTATTGGATTGAAAAGACACTGTTTTGGCGATGACTACATCAATCACCATCAAAGTATCTATTTCTTAACGTGTCGATCTTCTATTAGCTCATAATGCGGGCCTTCCTTTATTACCCTTTTATCCGTCAGCTTTATTAACGGTGGTTATAATTGAAAGACCTACTCACCCTACGCAAGACATCAGTTATTAAAGTTAAAAGCTAATCCCACTTTGAATCCCCAAACAAATTTCTGCATTAAACTAGGAATATTTTGGGAAATATTCAGCAACCCTCCACCCACAAAAAGCCCCAACTCAAAACTACTGGCAAAGTAATATAATAGCAACAAAGGAATCCAACAAGCTGGCTCTCCCTCCTAGGAGTGGCCCCACCACCCATGTGCTTCCCCATGTGAAGCTGCGAACTCCTCTCTCTCTAAACCCATTACTCCCTTCCCTCTGCCCTTCCAACGCTTCTTCCCCTCCTCCACTAACCCTAGCCTCCACCCACCTCGCCGGAATCCCATCACCGCCCGCATCTCCTCTCCATGGGTTCCCCTCACCGCAGTCTCCTGCCGGTTCTAGTGGCCCTCCTAGTTGCCGGTAACGTTCACCGCGGGCGGCGGAGACGACCGACGCGGGCGACGCCGCGGCAATGCGGGCCCTGGCGAAGGGCCTGGAGGCGGACCGGGCCCTGGGCTGGACCGGCACGACCGACCCCTGCGCCTGGACCGGGGTCACCTGCACCGAGGGCGCGTCACCGCCATCCAGGTCGGTAACCGGAGCCTCGCCGGAACGCTACCGCCGGAGGTCCGGAACCTCACCGCCCTCCTCCGGCTGGAGGTCCACGACAACCAGCTCTCCGGCCGCCTCCCTCCCTTGCTGGGCTCTCCTCCCTCCAGGCCCTCCTCCTCCACGGCAACCGCTTCTCCGGCGTCCCCCACCGGACTTCTTCTCCGGGCTCTCCTCCCTCCAGTCCGCCTACCTCGACGACAACCCTTCGACCCCTGGCCCATCCCGGCCAACCTCAAGGACGCCGCCGCCCTCGTCAACTTCTCCGCCAACTCCGCCAACGTTTCGGGCGAGCTCCCGGACTTCCTCGCCACCGCCTTCCCCTCCCTCGACCACCTCGCCCTCGCCTTCAACCTCCTCTCCGGTCCGGTCCCCGCATCCTTCGCCACCGCCCGCTCCGCTCCCTCTGGCTCAACAACCAGCTCGGAAGCTCCCGCCTTTCCGGTGGCATCGCCTTCGTCGCCAACATGACCTCCCTCGAAGAGATCTGGCTCAACTCCAACGACTTCTTCGGTCCCTCCCGGACTTCTCCGCCCTCCAACACCTCCAAGACCTCCAGCTCCGGGACAACCGCCTCACCGGCCCTGTCCCGGCCTCACTCACCTCTCTCAAATCTTTGAATCGCGTCACCCTTACCAACAATCTCCTCCAGGGGCCGGTGCCGGTCTTCCCGAATTCGGTGAAGACCGTCGACCTCATGCCGCAAACTGAGAGCTTTTGTCTTCAGAAACCAGGGGACTGCGATCCCAGAGTCGATATCTTGCTCTCCATTGCGAAATCTTTCGGCTATCCGAACAGATTCGCCGAGAACTGGAACGGGAACGACCCGTGCGGCGGCGGCGGATGGCCGGGATCAGCTGCGACAGCGGCGGCAACATTACTGTCATCAACTTCCAGAAGATGGGATTGAATGGGACAATCTCGCCGGACTTTGGCTCGATCCCTTCTTTGCAGAAGCTGCTGCTGTCTCGCAATAACCTCACCGGCACGATCCCGTCGACGCTTACCAAGTTGCCATCTTTGAAGGAATTGGATGTGTCGAGCAACTTCCTCTGGGGTCAAGTTCCCACCTTTAACAAGAATATTATGGTGAACATATCTGGGAACCCAAATATCGGGAAGGATGTTAGTACTGCTCCAACTTCAGCTGGGGCATCCGGTGGTGCTAGCAGCGATTCCAACCAACTGGTTCGGCCGACGCCACCCAGAGCAGCAGCAGTGGTAAGTCTTCCTCTGTTCCGGTTGGAGTCATTGCCGGATCGGTGGTTGCTGTGGTAGTCGGTATTAGTGTCATCGGACTGCTCGGTCTTTGTTATTACAAGAGAAAGAGGCAAGCTTTTGGTAGAGTTCAGAGTCCGAATACTACTGTGATACACCCCCGGCACTCGGGTTCGGATCCGGATACGGTTAAAATCACAGTTGCTGGCTCGACTTTGAACGGCGGCGGGACTGCAAGCGATGCATACAGCCGGACAAGCAGCGGCCCGAGCGACGTACATGTAGTTGATGCTGGAAACATGGTGATATCAATCCAAGTCCTTAGGAATGTGACCAACAATTTCAGCAGGGAGAATATCTTGGGCGAGGGTGGATTTGGGGTTGTTTACAAGGGCGAGCTCCATGATGGCACTAAGATTGCAGTGAAGAGGATGGAAGCCGGGGTGATGGGGACGAAGGGATTGAATGAGTTCAAGTCGGAGATCGCGGTCCTTTCTAAAGTAAGGCACCGGAATTTGGTGTCGCTCCTTGGTTATTGCTTGGATGGAAGTGAGAGACTCTTGGTCTATGAGTACATGCCTCAGGGTACGCTGAGTCGCCATCTTTTTAACTGGAAGGAAGAAGGGTTGAAGCCTTTGGAATGGAAGAAGAGGCTGAGCATTGCATTGGATGTGGCCAGGGGTGTGGAATATCTGCACAGTTTGGCACATCAAAGCTTCATCCACAGGGATCTGAAACCCTCCAACATTCTGCTTGGTGATGATATGAAGGCTAAGGTTTCAGACTTTGGACTTGTCCGGCTTGCAGATGGGAAAGGTGGCTCTATTGAAACAAAGCTTGCAGGAACTTTCGGGTATCTTGCACCAGAATATGCAGGTAGTACTGAATTCGAGAGCCTTACTATTTTTATTTATCTAATTTGTAGTTACACAGAGAAGTAGATGGAAAGTTTTGACTAAGATTCCAAAACTCTCACTCTGATTTTGAATTTGATTTCTTGAAAAACGTCTCAAAGTTTTCAGAATCCCGCATTGAGGATTTACTTTAAAGGAGTGCTATGTTTGTGTTTATGCTTTTGATCAATGATGCCCCAGGATAATGCTTGATAATGATATGTATTAGGAAGGTTCGAAAGTATTTGGTTTTTATTTTTTTTTTAGTAAGTCCTTTAATAACACAAAACATAGAGGCTTTCTTGTTGAGGAGCAATAGATAAGTTACATTGCTAAGTTTTATAATCTTTCTGGGTCAGCGAGCTCATTTAGCTCATTTTAATTCGAGCCGAGCTCGAGCTGTTCGTAAACAGCTTTTCAAGGGATCTGGTGAGAATTTGCGATCATTTATGACTGAGACTTTTATTTCTATAGTTTAGAGTAATAATCTCAATTATATTTTAGTCGAAATACCTTCTATTTCATATAATATATATTAATTTTTTGATAAAAACTATAAAAAATAGTCATTGATATTAGTTCATGATTATTAAATAATATATAATATTCATATAGTAGTATTTTGAGCTAGTTCCAGCCTAGGTCACTAGCTTGGCTTCTTTCTTAACTCAAGCTAGCTCGTGAACGGCTTGCTTGTTTGCCAGCTCTAGTCAAATGTTTGATGGTCTGTTATGGCTACAGTATTATGGAGTTGAAATTATAGCATTGATTTTACTTTGAGGGGGCATAAATCTTCCAGATTTGTCAGATTTTCTCAGATTTTAAGCCTGTTTTTATATGCTGTACGAACTTGAAATGTTTATCAACTATTTGAACATCTTTGCAGTGACCGGTCGTGTGACCACAAAGCTGATGTGTTTAGCTTTGGGGTGATACTAATGGAGCTGATCACTGGTAGAAAGGCTCTCGATGAGAGCCAGCCAGAAGAGAGTGTGCACCTTGTAACATGGTTCCGGAGGATGCAGCTCAACAAGGACACCTTCCGAAAGGCCATTGATCCTACAATAGACCTTGATGAGGAGACCCTTGCGAGCATTACCACCGTTGCAGAGCTTGCCGGCCACTGCTGTGCAAGGGAGCCTTACCAGAGACCAGATATGGGCCATGCTGTCAATGTCCTGTCCTCACTTGCCGAGCTTTGGAAGCCCTCCGATCCCGACTCGGAGGATAGTTATGGTATCGACCTCGACATGACTTTGCCACAGGCACTCAAGAAATGGCAAGCGTTCGAGGACAGCACCCATTTCGATGGTGCTACATCATCATACATTGCAAGCTTGGACAACACTCAGACCAGCATACCCACAAGGCCACCAGGCTTTGCTGATTCATTCACCTCAGCTGATGGAAGATAGGTAGCAACAAAGGGGAGGAAAAAATGGGGAGTTCTAATTGAGGTTTGTTGGTTCCTTCTGTTTCCTGGCTTTGCTTCTGTTCTTGGGCTGTTTTCTTCCTTTTTTTTCATGTATGCTGATCTCTTAGCTTAAACACTTCCCGGTTTCTCTTTTTCTAGTTGTTTTTCTTTAGAATTTTGCGAATACTGAAAAGATGTTGTATTGCAATGAGTTGTAATATTGTTGTATCATTATCACGTTGGTGCATGAAATGGTTGGCTGATGATCCCATGGATGGAGTCTTCTGGTTTACCTTTGGTGAAAAGTTAGACTTTGTCCCCCTTTTTTAATAAATTTTTTAATTTGTCTGTTTGTGATGTAAATCATGCCATGTTAATCTGCCTAATCTGATATGATTTCCATCATGCCAAGAGAACCAAGACATGGTTTTCACCTGTGTATATCTGCCTAATATGGTATGATTTCCATCAGTTTGGGGCCTTTGGCCTTGGATAACCTTCACCTCTTGGTTCATTGTAGACCATACATGATGGAAAGGCATGAAACTTCTTACCCGAAAATTCGCGTGAGAGAGAGAGAGATGAGCGTTTTATTTTCTGGTTATACATTTGCTCTTCGTTGATAGTATTTATAGCCAAGTCTCTGCTGGTGGTTCTGAATTTGCTACCTCAGTCTATCTGCATCTGTGTGGTTCTGACTATAGATAGATAACAGTGGCTGCAACAAAAGCATTCAATTCCATCTTATCTGATGGGGTTTAGGATATACTTTCCTTTGATCTGAGGTGAATCTGACACAAGAGGTTATCAGACACCAGGTTAACCTGCTACAGGGACATGAGTGCCCAGTTACATGTAATATGTTAGCCATCCTTAGCCTGCAATGGTATTACATTACTCGAGCTACTGCATCAACTGTGTGCCAAATATAAACAGTCATGGAAGGATTGGTGATGGCTTTGCAATGCAATGGGTCTAACGGGAAGTTGAATGGGAGGGTGAGGGGATTGCTACCAAATTATGGGTAAATGTTAAAAGCGAAGCTGTGGGGAGTGCAGGAAGCGTGAAATGACCAATGGTGCGAAGGAGAAAGACATGCAAAATGGATGCCGAGCGGTGAAGATGAGAAGAAGAATGGAGTGCATGCAGTAAGTGTGAAAAAAGTTGTGTGACGCCGAAAACGTGCTGCAGCTGCGAGGTAGGAACAGCTGTGATGTGAGCGGAGAACAGGTAAGAGTGCATGTGATCTCCACTATTATAATTCAAAAACTCGATTTTGTTTGTAACTTTGGTTGGATGGTTGACGTCTCTTTTTTCTCTCGGAGCCTGGATTGAAGAAAATATTATAGACTCATTTGATCCACGGAAAAACTCTTCATAAAAATTAATTTTAAAATTAATTTTT
>KE504633.1:1038554-1062792 GCA_000441515.1 Elaeis oleifera | reverse complement strand
ATTAGTTATTAGTCTTTCTTTCCTTTTTTTTTTTTTCTTTTCTTTCTTTTCTACATTTCCCTTTCTTTTGAATTTTCTATCACCCAAGTTGCTTGCCAGGAAGTGTGTGAAACTTGGAAGTAGGTGCGAGTTAGAAACAACAGTTAATTAATGTACCTTAGAAATGGTTGCCAACTTGGATTCCCATCCTTTTACTCGGGTTACAATATCCAGGAGATGGTGACTGGGCTCCAGATTTCGTGCCGAGACTTGGTGCGATGCGGTGGGGATGGAAGAGAACGCCCGGTCGCTTTTCCACGCCAACCATCAACACGGTCACTACTGTACGAACCCCGTCTCGCGCGGCTTTTCCTTATATTCGTATATGTTTCCTCGATAAATTCTATCCTATTCTTATCCGTGGATTCTATTCTGTTCATATTGATAGAAATTGACCCAACCTTATTGTTTTCTCATGCATCCAAACATTCCACATTCTTTTTTTCCCCGAAGAATTAGTCTCGCAAGCAACTTCAAAGTGATGGGATATTCATATATCACCTCAAATAGCAGGTATAGTGATGCATGGAATTTAAAGTAATTGAGAAGAAAAACGTCACAAGTAGGCCTGCAAATGGGTCGGATCGGACCGGATCTTGAGTAATCCCGATCCGACCCAGTTTCTTGATCGGGTCTTGATATTGGACCCATACCCATCCCAATAAAAAATCGGATCGGATCGGGTCGGGTTCATAGCCGAATTTATTAATCCATTGGATCATTCGGGTCGGGTCGGGTCCATATATGACCCAGTCCCAATCCATAAAATACGGATCCGGTTCGGATCTAATTCGGGTCGGATCGAGTCATGGATTTAAAAATCTACATAAAGTGGAATTAGAGGTCACATCGACAGCAAAATAGCATGGTCATGTCTATCTTTTCATATAGATATTCTCTCATCTCCTCTCTTCCTACGTCTTCTCACGTCATCATTGATAGTGGATATTGTATACCATCCCTAAGGCAATAGTAATGTACAACAGTAAACAAGTAACTGGATATTTTAATTATGAATAACTGTTGGTATGTCCTCAGTTTACTTTGTGTTTATGGAAGGACTTTTAGAAAAGTTTCGAGATTAGCTGTAAGAATGACATTTTTTGTGCAGTGCATTAATGATCTTGTGATAGTGTGATAGTATTAAAGATTTTAGTAAGAGATTTAAGAAAGAATTTAAGTGAGTCACTCTTTTGGTCCAGACCCAAATTCTTATTTGGATGAGTCATTCTAACTGAGTTCGGATCTTATATTTGGATCCGGTTCGGATCGGATCGGGTCGGATCATATATCTTGAGATCCAAATTAATCCAAAAATCTTCACGAGTCGGATCGGGTCGGATCCAAATTCACAAAATCCAGATCCGACCCGAAAAGATGAACGGGTCCAATTTTGAACCCGACCCGGCTCCATGGATCTTTAAATGGATTCGGGTCGGATCTAACCGGGTCAGGTCGGGTCGGATCACGGATCAACCCGATCCATTTGCAACCTTAGTCACAAGCACGCATGCATGCACATAGATACACATATGAATGTGTATGTATGCATGTGTAAAGAAAGAGAGATCACAAATGACAAATACATGCTGGAACCCTAGAATAGACACCAAGAGGTGCATTAGAATGAAGCAGTGGAAATGGCAGCAAAATTTTCTGGATGATATGACAGGCTCCTTTTATTCAACCGCAACATGGCAGCCACCTAGCTGGCCTCATGTACAAATTTCTTCCAATATCGGCGGAAAGTACACCTTAAAAACTATCCCTTTGTCAAACTTTTTTACATCAATCATGCAAATCTTTTGCTCAGTCAATCTTTTGACACCGACCAAGCTTGTAGGCTACATATAGCACGAGTCTTGAAAGCTGAATTTGTGAAACGTCCATATAATTTAACGTCCTCTACCCGCGTTATGATTTCAAACGAGCAATGCAGTCATGATCATGCTTGGGTTGATGCATGGCTTGACAAATGTTTAATCAACTAGTAAACAAGACTAGCTGGAGGTTAAGGGGCTTAAAGCCGAGCTTAAGAATTGTTTGGGTTTCTAGAGTTTTTCAGGTGTTTTAAATATATATTTACTTTGATCTAGAATAATTGGCAAATTCACCATTAATTTAACAGCCAAAATGTACCAATCAGCAACATTTACACCAGCAATATTAAATTAGACTTTTTGCATACACATATATCCTTATAAAAGCAGCAGTTATATATTTACTTTCTGAAAATCATTATTTAAATATATATACTTTAGATTGTCATGTTTTTGCAAAGATTGTCAAAGGACTAACAATATTAAAATAACCACTTTAAGTTCAAAAGGATGCCATTACCCTTTCATTATTCTTGAAATGCTTAATATTTAATTTATGTTATAAAGTGCTATGTTTTTGCATTATTTTTTCAAGGATATAAATGTAAAAGATAATAAAGTCATTTTATACTTAAAAAATTATGTACTAACCCTGGAAAAAATTGGAAGATTTGAAAAGATATATATAAATAGATATTTTGAAGGGAAATATGTGATAAGCCGTATATATGCAAAAAGCTACTAGATTTTAATTATTGAAATCAGCTTCTTAAGGAAAGTATTCCTAATTAGATCAATTTCAGCTCAGAGATAACTAAATTGCACTTAACTATGAAAGTTAGGCTTGAACTTACGATAAGTCAACTCGAGTTAGCTTAAGCTCTAGACCACACATCAAACCAAATTCTCCCAAAAATTCTTTGTGCACCACGCAGGTGCGAACCACGCGCACCACACGCGGTGATTGACTCACATACAGAGTCGGACAATGCATGAAAAAAAAATTTTTTTCCACCGACCCTGCACATGAGCCAATCACTATGCACGATGCACACCACATGCAGTGCACAAAAAATTTTCTATTCTCATTTTGTTTGTTTGGGCAAAAAAAAATTCTTTATGTATAACACCTCCCGCACCACTCGTGATGATTGATTGTAGCATGAAATTGAAATGCCATATATGAAAAAAAAATTATTCATCGATCCTATGTGAGAATCAATCACCGTGAGCGATGCGCATGATTCTGCACCACTCGATGCACAAATTTTCTTCAGCAAATTCAATGTACTACTATAACTCTTAATTCACTGAAGTAAGACCCAATTATAACTCTTGCCATCCTCCAGCTGTCACCATTAAAAGAATTGATTTAGACTTTTCTTCAAGCAAACAAACATGATTAGCAATGCAAGAGTAGCCAAGGATTGGCTTCTAGATGCTTGCTTACAGGACCTGATCTGATGGACTAACGTTTTGAAAGTTCGGCATGTTATCATCAGTAATATGCCATCTCTTGCCAACAAAGCAACGCTCCCAATGAGATAATGTGAAAGGCAAGCACCATTAACATGTGTTCCTGTTGAAAGCCCATGAATTAGAATTTTTGAGGTGTCATTTGGCATGGGACCCCTATCTGCTATCATCCATCACAAAGAATGAATAAAATCAAACATACACCACAGCTATACCATTCTCACAAAATAAGTTTAGAAGACTCCAAGCGTAGAATTGATCTCATCTATGTTAACCCAGTCCAGGGCATGACCAAGCAAGATCCACTCTTCAAAGTTCAAACCATGCTGTTGAATATTGACCAATTTTGTATAATATGCTAAGGAAGCACTGCACACAATCAGGGATAGGGTCTATTTCTAAGAAGACTAACTACTTCGACTTCAGAAATAGCAAGTGAACACATCTTCATTAGCTCTTACTATCAGGAAAATTCATT
Source organism: Elaeis oleifera (assembly GCA_000441515.1). Taxonomy (NCBI): domain Eukaryota; kingdom Viridiplantae; phylum Streptophyta; class Magnoliopsida; order Arecales; family Arecaceae; genus Elaeis; species Elaeis oleifera. The sequence goes on along the minus strand of KE504633.1, from coordinate 1,058,979 downwards.
TAATCGTGATGCTCAAATCTTCTAACTGATTGTTAACATCTACCATATGGATGATTGTTAACAGAATCTCAATGAGAGCCCTGCCAGTTTCACCTGTGCAACAAAATAGACAACGATACAAGAATCAGTACACTGCCTCCTACAAAATGGCCAGGCAAATATATTGAACCAAAACAAAGGCTGCACCACATAAATTCAAATTTAGCATAAAAATTTAGCAATAGTATATAGACATTATTTTTCTATAAACAAAGGGCAACAAAATGTCTAGTTTTGAATTAGAAATAGGTCAGGGAAAGTTCATGTAAATTAAAATTCTCGATGCATATGTCCTTCTGTAGAGAGCTATATATCTTCAACATGCCAGGCAATAATTTATAAAGTTCGCTTATTGTACAAGCACTCACAAATCAAGAAAAAAAATTAAATTCACATGAATAAAAATTCTTGATTCACATGTTTTCTGTAGAAAAATATATCTTTAACATTCCAGGAAAGAATCTATGAAATTCGTAAATTGTACAAGCAGTCACATGTTTGGAACTCAAAATAATTTGGCTTGGTCAAGGCTAAATTACAGGTAACAATGAAGAACATTTACTGAAATTAAAAAGAAATTAGGTGTTCAGAAAGTCCACAGAACTAACGTAAAGATGAACTTTAGCAATAATACCTGCAGAGGCTAAGACATGAGATCACCAATAACAGAAATTATTACCATCATTAACCTATAATTCATGAGAATTTCGGTGTCATGAATAATTAGTGAACATCTGCGAAGAACCAAACATCTGTAGACTACACAATTTGTGGAAAGAAAATCCTAAACAATACATTTATTTAGTATAGCTTTGAACCATTCAGCCACTGGAAAGTTCATTTATAATTTGAAATAATCTCGATTCGATGGAATATATACTTAAATAGTTCAAGGCTTAACTTCCAAAAAGGTGGGCAGATGGACTAAACAAGAAGAGAAGATTTTCTTGCACGCAATTCATCTATCCATGTTCCATTTGGTGCAAGAATATTCACTTGTTGACATTAATCCAAACATAACAAGGACAGCTAGTCGTGCCTAAAGTAGGATATACAGGTAAAACAACAAGACCAGGATATTACAGTGCACATTATATTCCAAAGCCAAATCAATATCATCTCTCAAAATCGTTCTGTACCATACGATTATGCACAGAGCATTCAGAAAAGAAGAGGAAAATTTGGAATAATTAAATCTGCAAGTCCTCAGGTTCCATCAAAAGCAAGGTCACTGATTTGGTAAAATTTGACCTTCATCATCCAGTAGATTATTGAAGTAAAAAGCCACACATTTTACTTATAACCAGACACCTCCCATTCCTGGAAAAGAAAAGGAATCAAAAGGAAAAAAAAGGAGGAAAACCACATGTATCAACAAACAGCCTCTCTTCACCTCTCTCCGTAATCTACCATCTGCTTATTAATCCACCCCGAGAATTCCACCAGCTTTGCCCCTCTACACACCTCAGCTCCAGCCTCCTGTCTCTTCACCTTCCCATCCCATTCAACCCATCATGAGAAACAACCATTGCAGCTAAAGTTTATTATAATTGTTTCCCTCCCAAATCGCATATGATGGAGACGGAGTTGAGGGAAGGAGGATAGCTCAAGAAGTAAAAGAAGAAAAATTCACTGTTAGAAAAGTGATATGATCAAAGAAGTTGAAGAATAAAGGCAGCAAGAGTGGGAGAGACAGATAACTCCAAAATCCCAAACACACTTACCCGCACAGAACTTACTGAACACAAACCCGAACATAGTGTGCCTGGTTCCAACCCTCTACCTAACATCTCAAGAGTCTTGAATCTTTATCAAAACATACCCAAATTCCACCTCCAAAAGTAACCCCTAAAACAACCAAAAATACAAGAAAATTAATAAAAATCTAACCCATGGCTTAGTAGATGGAACATTGTAATCAAATGAAATTTTGGTGACTAATACATAATTTTCCATTCAAGTTTACAAAACCATCAATATAAACATCAATACAAGCATGATCTGGTTGCCTACGAGAGAAGAGCTCAACATAGGTACTATATGATATTAGAAATGCTTCTTTATAATCTTTACAATATGTACATAATTCTCAGATGGGCTAGGAATGAGTAAGTCCTCGAGATCCAATGTTTGTTATTCTGTAAAGATTACCACAACCTGAGGGCTGGAGCTAGAGAAGGTAGAATCACACTTCAAATAGAACCTCTATATGATCTCATTAGTACGAGGTTATCCAGACCTACTTCTTCAAGAAGGTCTACTTGAAGAATAAGTTGAAAGATATACACCATTGGACAATTTAAATTCGAACTATTTTGACGACAACAAAAATGGCCTACGTAAAGTGATAAAACTTCATATAAGTCCTCCAGCTGCGTGCAAAAAGAAATTTTCTATGAAGTTTCGGCTTGGAATATTCAAAGTAGAGACAAATAGCCATACAGCCTCGTAAGACAACTTGGACTGAATAGAATAACATCCAGATATCAGAGACATTTAACAGAACTACAGAATACACAAAATACATACATGCACACATGTATTTAAGTATGCATGGATATAACAGAAGTAATAACTATCCTTAATTATGTGTAAACCACAGAGAAAAATGAACTCTGAGAAATATATGATGAAATATGCTTCATACAAAAGATATTAATTGAAGGTACATCAGTATCAAAAATATATGCTACTCCTCCCATTTTCAGAGCACAATTTAAGCAGTATATTTGAATCGTTGCTTGGATCATATCTGCACATAAATGCCAGGAGTACTAAAATATGCCACTTAGAAATAAGTAACTTGAGTAATTATTTTGCAAGTATTCCACTATCAACAAAATGCCAACACTATTATTACCATGATACTCACAATCTGGAAACTGCTCCATTCAAAAGTTGGTGATGTAAAAGATCATTACTCATGTAAACAAACAAACAACCAGAAACAGTACCAGTGTCGATGATCAATAGCCTTGCATGAAACTTGCCTAACTATCTTGTTAAGAAATAATAATATCAACATTGAAGAATAGTTCATCTAGGGTAAATGCACTAATGTTAACCATACAATAAACCCGTGTCCTAAGCTTATACACAATAATACTCAGAAAGGGAATGCAGTTACCTCTAGATAGATTAACAGTTATCGATCTGATTATAAAAGCTACTGCTCTTTGAGACGCTTCTCAACTTCTTCCAATTCCTTTATCTCCTTATGGTATTTGCAAACACGGTAGATAAACCTGTTTGATCAAATAAAGAAAATGTTCTTGAGAAAAAACAAACACAAAGTTTGCATGCTAAATAGAGAAAGATCACATGATACAGTACCAATAAAGGAGACATGCCGAAATACACAGAATAACATTCCTTTGAGCTTTGAAAATCTGCAGAGCACTTTGGCATCATATTAGTTGTATAATACTCCACAACTTCAAAAAGTTGAAAACTATTGCCTCTGCCAAGATTGTGGACACTGTTTGTTCAATTAGAAAGATCCTTATTCTAAGAATTTTAAGCTTTATCATTTTTTTCAATCTTATTCACTCTTTTCAAGGAGATACCTCCTCCACAAAAAGTAAGGGCTTTCAAATCACTTCTCAAGCTTGCATTAAGGTATCTTAAGTTTCTTACATGTCCCAGACCACGATGAACCTTGACACACAACCCAAATATTACAGTATTAACCTATACTGAAGCATATTATATAACATATTGACAAAGTTGGCGAATGATCTGGTGGTACATATCATGATTTGCAGCATATTAATATGCTAGGCAACAACAAGAGCCAATTCACTTATGATGCTGGTCTCTTTCTTCTTACATTGCTAAGTAATTTTTGATAATTATTTGTATTGCTTATGCATCTAAGACTCTCCTACCCATAATTTACCGTATTTAACTAATAATAGTCTCTTACCGGTTTTTAGCCTAAAATGAATTCCATACACACACCTTCACCATGGTGTAGGCTGTAGGTATTAGAAAACATATGTTATTTGACATACTAAGAACAATATAAGAACTATCAAACTCTAGCCAGTCATGTATTCAGCCTTGCTCTTTATAAGGGTAATGGGTAATTAGAAAACAGAAATGGTGGACCAGAACAGTTTAGATCAAAACATGGTCAATATTTTATAATCACATGAACCTAGGCTGTAGTCAAGGCTATAAGCACTCTATACCTAGGTTTCTATACTTCATTGTATCTGGTTCCAATCTTAATGCATAAGCACCATAGCTGAGCAAATGATTACCTAAATAATAAACCCCTCTTTGCCAATAGTTTTTATCAAGGGATAAAGCCAAAATCATAAGACACCTGTCCAAATCCTTCATTAGAAGTCAAAATTCCTTCCATACCATCTTAGTATTTTCTTTTCCCTCCAAACCACTTCCGCAAATCCAAACACCTCTCCAAACTAGGGCTGCACAGATCTTAGTTTCACAAGCACATAAAATGTACCAAAACCACCCCCATATATTCCATAAAATATATTTATTAATCATATAAAATATTATAATAAAATATTAATATATTTATTAATATATTCCATAAAATATGTTTATTAGTCCTTAAATTATTAATTCTATAAAGATATATTTATTGTTATCATATTTTAATTTATACTTATAATACAATATTTTTAATGCTAATATTTATTTTGATTAGGAAATAAGGCAAATAGAAGTAATACATTAATAATTTATTATATAAATGTAAAGTATACTAATATATTTCTACTAGAATTTAAAACTATCACCAAATCATAATATGACGATAATATGATTAACAATATATTATAATATAATATATATCATCAATACAATATATATAATATCAATATAATATAATATCATATATAATATTGATATTATATATTAATATTATACTATTTATTTCCACTGGATTAAGGGATATTTTTGTCTTCAAATTTCAGCCCATGACCACGATCTTAGAGTGATTTTGAATTCTTGACCTCAAGGACACATCCCATCATTAGGTTGGGCAGAGATTTGATGAGTAGAGATAATTTTGGATCACTGTCACATAGGATCAATATCGTGCAACCAACCATGGTGATCTCATCACCTTCACCCATATCACCGTTGATTTTGGGATAACCACCCCACACCAAACGCCCTACCTAATCATCATGGCAAAGGAACCTCGAACTAAATGGTTCTGGTGAACACATAATTGAGTCAGAAAGTCTCGCAATAAAGATCCAACTGAAACCAGGCCGACTAGACATCTATCTTGAGACGGATAAACTGACGAAGAAACAAAAACAAATCTACCTAGATCATAAGGAAAATCCACACTGCTGGAAAGTTTCCAACAATCAGCCACACAATCGTTATTTGTCACACCGAAAGAAGGAAATATTGCCAAAAAAATGTTTTTCCATCATCCAACCCTACAAAGAGGACATCCGACGTTTAGCGTGGCCAAAATTCCTCAATAAAGGCACAAAATCGTTTCCTAAATTGAAATGCTAATTGAACAGCCAAAGGGCAACCGAACGCCGTTCTTGAGAAAACCCACCTCATAATTAATTGCTAAAAATAAGTCAAGCAACGAGCGAGAGGCTTACAGACTTCTCGTATCGGATCCTCTCGTCCGTGGTGCAGACGTCGCCGGCGCAGATCAGTCGGTGCTCGCTTTTCCAGTGAAGATCTACAAACACAGAAGGAAACAGAGATCAGATCAAGCTATCGTCCAATCGGAAAGAGATGATCGACGACTTGGGGAAGGATAGGGAGCGGGAAGGACCCAAGAGCTGGAAGGCGGCGAAGGGGATGACGCCGCCAAGGGGCTGGAGGGCGAGGGAGGCGAGGGCGACGATCCGAGACTTGATGAGCCTCGGGGCCGGGAGGGTCACCAGAACCGCCACCGCCGCCTCTGCCGCCACCACCCACGACAGGATCATCCACTGCAGCCCCATTCTTCTCCGATCGAGTAATTCTAATTCCCCCTGTTCTCTCTTCCTCTCTCTCGCGAAGCTTCAAAGACGCAGACGAAAGAAGCAAGAAAGAACAAGGAGCTAGCGGTGATATTACCGCTTCCGCTCGGACGTGCGAGCATGCGTACAAATTTCTATGCGGACTTCTCTTAAACTTGTTGCAGCTATTTTGACCGCAGGGCATAATATCCTACGCCTCGATGATGTTGCTGTTCCAGGTCGGTCTTATTGTATCGGGAACTCCCTCAAAATTATAAGATTTAACATCCACGCTCAATCTTTATAGTCACCAATTTCAATCTTTTATGGTCACCAATTTCATTTTTCTTGTTCCAAAATGGCCACAGACTGTTAAGATGGTTGGATCTTGCGTTACTTAAAACTCTTTTCATACGCTACTGCTAGGGGCACGGCACAAATCCAATAGCACAACCCATCATTAAAATTAATTAAGTAAAGAGCCAATTCATTTTTTCTTTTTAACACTATATTTTCGGGCATAGAGATTGACGTCTGCTAGTCCCATGGAGGGATCAAGGCCATCTATACTTGCATTCCCACGCATCGTAAATGCCAAAGATCTAGTATGATATACAATACAAACCATATACAATTGGCTGCCAATCATGTCCTGCATCTCTAGCAGTGTTGTATAAGACCGCACCATGTTTTGGACTCGAGAATTTTAAATGAACATTCAGTCCATACCGGAATTCCTCCAATTGGTTAACCATCAGGTAATCAAGCTGTAAGTACTGTTGTTTAACATCCGTGCTCGTGAAAATCAAAGAGACTCTGTTGTCCAATGCTTTAGTCGTTATTGGATCATCACATTACCACCAAAACAAAACACAGCTCACCAGGAAACAAGCAAGGCTTTAGTAATTGACAAGCATGTGGAGTTAGAAAACAAATGTACAACAGAAAATACCGGGTTCCCCGGAAATAATCATTCTGAATGCTTACAGATTTTGCTTTGAAACAGTCAACAGGTAGTATACAACCACAACTCCAGGTATCAATTTGACACATTGAAGGATGACAAATGCAAACTTTAGGAGCTGTGAATGAGTAATAAATACTGGGACAATAAATGTGTTACATTATGCAAGGAAGCCATTTTATAATTACACCAAGTCCAACTGGGTTTCCTTCTGTATTTCAAAATCTCTATCACATAGATGTGCGCACCTGAGTGCCACAAGGATTTGTGTCCCATTTTTCTAGTTCAATCTGCATGTTCCAATGCACAAAGCTTTACAGAGCCATGCACGCATAGAATATGTCAAGATCTGATACACCAAAACCGGATATCTCCATTAGAGACACTCCAGGCTTAGCCAGTATCCATGATCAATAAAGACCACTACAATGGACCAACTTTGCCTACCCAAACTGATATCATGCATCGGCATCAGACACATCAGTCTGCACGCTACTACCAAAAATTGTAGTAGAAACCTAAATGACAGATGCGCTTCCCTGCCCTAGCCCGTCATAGTTGCAGTTGATATGGGTGCACAATAACTCTGGCCAACCAACAAAAGTCTTGCAATACTCTCCATGCTGATGTCTACTTGCGATGCTTTCTCTTGGCATCAGTCCTTCGCTTGTCCTCCTCCCATTCTCTTTCATGCAACCTAAAGTTTGACAGGTCAAGGACATTCAATCCAGAATAATCCATATGTTCACTCACATACAGATAAAATGAAGTTGCACAGATAGATCTTCAAAATTGCAAAAGTATATGGAAAAGATAGAAATCGATCCAACTGAGATGCAAATATCATATGGCAATCAACTCTGTTTTGTCAACCCGAGAATTTTTTTTCCTTTTGCATGTTAACCCAACCAAGATTTGCCAGGTTTGTCTAAATTACTCAAGGACAAAATTGAGTTTATATCCTACCCTCTCAACTTTAACCAGGGTCTAATAACTCGAAATTCAATCAACTGAACTTGTTTAAGAGTCATGTTCAAGCAACGAAACAGTATGATCGCTTTATCAAAGTCACATGCAACACATGAAATTCATAATGTTTCAGTTTTTTTTAAAAAAAAAAACTGAAAAGGATTACAGGTTATGGCTAGAATGGTGGTCAAGGAAAACCATATTCACGATTGCACTCAGACTGTGATAATGTGCATGCTTGTATGCTGCTTTGAGAAAGAAATATGCGATGGATGGCACATGATCCTGTTGTATATAGTGTATTAGCGTATATGATGGATATCACACATTGGCAAATCTCGTTCTCTGATTCCTTCAAACGGAAATCTCAAAAGCAACTGCACTTCCACTAAGCACAAATTTATAAGCAGTACCAAATAAGAGCACGAAAGAAAATGGTGAAGAAAGTTGATGGGTGAATTAAAGATTGAGTTCAAAAATATCGTCACTCAGACCTCCAACACTGAAAAAGGAATGAATCCTGCTTCTGCCCTTGTAACTAAAATAGGTTTATATGGTGAAAACATAATTTTTCATTATGATACAGATGAAAAGTTACCTCATATGAATAGAATAACTAAAACATTTTCTGCAAAATATTCAAATGCTTCTGTAAAACGAAAGAGATACGATGACCTGACAACACAAGGCTGTCACACTAAAGATGGTGGTGCAAAATAAGTCTGTAAAAGATTAAAATACTAATTTAATAGTCAAGGATACTGATCAGTCTCCCGACGATTGATCTTGCTTGCAGCTTCCTTGCCATGCATTCTTGGAACTTCATCCGCATAAACAGCCCGATGCTGCCCCATCCCTTCCTGTCTCCCCTTTCCCTTGAATCAAATGATTGAGACATTCCCGTTGCAAGCGGTGGGGAGGTGGTGGAATGACCGGTGAATACTCCCCACCAGCTTCAGAAGAGGATGTATGGTCTCTTTAAGTTTTCGCCGCTTGGAGGCTGCAGTAGAGTCCACATCATCCTTCAGTATGTTCCCCTTATCTCGGTCCCTTTCTTCTGCCTACAGAAGCATTAAGAAAATGTAAATATATCCCTGGATAGAGAAACTGCTCTTTTCCCCTGCTATATGTATAGAAACAATTAGTATACAAATTAAATGACTGCATTGCATGCTGACTCATAAATTTCATATATGATTCCTTGCAACAACCTTGACCTATAAAACTTTCAACTTTGTTCTACAGGAAGGCAAGATGGAGAAATCAGATTCAGGATTATATTCTCTCAATGAACTGGATTGGACTTTGTCCAATCCTTTCACAAAAAAATAAAAAAAATTTAAAAATAAAAAGATCAGGGCTATGGAGCTGGTTGGAGGCAGAAAAGAAATATCATTAGGAGCAAAAATAATGAGCACTGGCAATTGACTGGCTCACAGATGAAAACATACTTACAGAGACTAGAAACAACAATAGAAGGGATCACAATGAAATAATTGCATGTCTATAATCCTTAGAGATATATTTGTTTGAGAACTAAGAGAAAAGACATGCAGGCCTAAATCTTCTTTGGTATCAATTGGCAAGAGAAAAGAAGAATATAGAGAGCTAAAATTTTGTCTAAGAGGCTCAAATTTCTCCTCAAATATGTAATAATAATGAGAAAATAACAAAAACTCACATGGACTAGGATAAGTCATCCTTATCCTAATAACATTCTCCACAATTTTTCAGTTCAACCAAACACAAGAAAATTCAACCTGTACTTTTATTTTCTTCCAGTGCTTTGCTTTACTTTATTTCATTTTCCTGGCAGCCAATCAAATCATAAATTCCAACTCCTTGAGCAACATCATACTTGGGGCCTGTTTGGACAGTTGGGCTGAAAATCCTATGGGATTCGTGGGTTGTGCCAGTACAACCAACAAAATCATAAGATTACAAACTAGGCCAATATTCATAAAAACACAAGAGTGGCTTTGGAGTGGGCTGGCCCAAATCCCATCAGGAGAAAAAAAAAAAAGACGTGCTGATCTCCAACACAAATTGATCAATCTAATCCTCTTATAGCTTGTAAAACAAGTAGAGTTTTTAAAGCATTTACCTCCATGCTAAAAGTTTAGGGACTATTTGGCATCATTTCTGGTTTTGTGTTTTGTTTCTCTATAAATTAGTGTAATCCCATGTGAGATTGACATGGGAGAGTGCACTCGCCCGGAACTAACACTATTCCTTCCATCTATACTTGCTTGTTTTGAAGCATTTTAGCTTCCAAAGTCCCCGAGCATTTCCACTTAAACAATCTAAAAAAGAACAGCCATACAAGTTGCCCAATCTAAGTACATTTTCTTCTTGGGTTCCTGGAAACAAAATAGAAAACAAGAGCACTGCCAAAAGGCCCTAAGCATATAATAGCTGGAATCTTTTTACCAATATGCCACACTCACTTTGGAATATCTCCAAAATCATTCCACCCCACAGCCACTTTTTAGACAGTTACTAGATTTAAAAATTATTTGAAGGCGCCACTTCTCCACACTGCATCTGCATCTACTTCTGCATCCCCTCCTGATTTAACCAACACAGTTAGGATCTACTCCCAAAAATTATCAAATCCTTCAAAAAACCAAAATTTCAAAATCTTAAGAGAGAAAACCAGAATATAAATTTAAATTGCAAAAATAACCTTGTTACCACGACAATTCACCATTGTCCTTATCTGCTTATTTGTTTTCAGAATATTTACATAATCATCCATTTTTTGAGCTAACATGATCTTCCTTTGACTCTAAATCTGTCATACATAAAGGAAATGCTCATTTCTACCTCACTCCTCTTAAATAACACATATCAAGCCTCCATTTCCATTCTCCAACACCACAAATACCTCATATCCTCATTGAAGATCCCAAAGAGCTAGCGATAAGCATCCACCTAAGACTCTAAATCTTACTCTTACAAGAAATTCATAAAAGTATAAGCATATCAAGTCACTGTTCCATGACTAAAGAAGGCATTCTGCAGCCTAAGGCCCAAGATGAACCGCATGTATCACACAAACTTGTAATATTAGAATGCAAGAAACATTTATGTAATCATTGTCTAAAGAATAATTATATTAAATTAGTTAACCAACCAGCTTTCTTCAACTTCAGTTTTCTTCATCAGATATCTAGTTAGTGAATTCACATTACAGTGTATATTACTTACTGGCAATGATATGTAACATGTATCTTTACTAGCCAAATCCATGATGGCGAGTCCAGTCTATGTCATCCAGAAAGAAATAAATCAACGAAAGAACAAGCATCTGACCATATATATTAGTTTTTGAATGACCACAGGATGCTGTATTGAAAAGTAAAGAAAAGTTTTCAAGGTGTCAAAAATTTCCACAACTCTTACGGGCATAAATTTACAATATCAGGAGCTTGACAAAATGATTAGAAATATTTTTACGTGTTTAAAATCCTAGATATGGAAGGAGACGATTAGAAAATATCTCAATATAAATGTAATAACTCAGGTGACAAATGATACCAAGAATAATTTCTAGAAACGAGCCACATGTGGCCAAAATATTGGATAAGACATGTTGGTCACTAACATCCATATTCCTATGTTGGCAGTACCTGCCTTGATTGGTGTTGTGTGGACAGTAACCTGCACTTAAAATTTCTCTTAACTTTCTGATACCTTTCTGATCATGTGGTTGTTCTCTGTTTGTTTCTCTCAAATGGAAAGTTTGGTTGGAATATCCTAATACAACCATTTCATAAAAGTCAGTAGGAAATGTAAACATATGTAACTAATCTAAGGCCAATAAGAGGTGCCCATCATGCTATTTTATTCTTTCTGACTTGTACTTTGTAGAGAATTGTTTCAGAGAAATCTTTGATCATGTATAAATATTGGTTGCAGGGGTAGACCGGTACAGGAGGATTAACTACAAAAATAAATCACAAACCAAGTAGGATCAACACTAAATTACATTAGGACCAAGTGCAATTGTCACTGGTTGCATGTTCATGTTCACAGTAAAAACTCAAATTGAAGTCAAATACATAATATCATGTCAAGTTTGCATATCATGTCAAGAGACGAAACATCATATCAAAGATATTCTGATCACATGAATCCAGATAATCAAATACAATGACTGCTATACAAGCAATTGTTCAGGTACAATGGACATAATAAAGAAGAAAAATGACACAAAAATAACTTTGAGTGGATGGAGTTATTGATGTACCTTATTTGACACAACATCTCGTTCCTCCCGCTTCTTTCTCGAAATCATCATCTCTTCTACGTTTTGCATCATCCTGTGATGCTAAAACATTCTCCTCCGAGCGCCTCCGCTCTTTTTCATCATGCCTAGGAGACAGCCTCTGTACGTGCCTAGCATTATTGACCCTTCTATCAGGCTCTTCATCTCTTCGGCTACCACCAACAGACTGGGGAACAAAACTTGGAGGCAGTGGAGGTGGCGGTGGCAAACCTTGCCCATGAAAACGCTCATCAGGATGCACCTTATCTACAGGAACTTCATTGTGTCGTGGTTTATTCCTGTCATCTTTGCTTCTGTCATCTCTAGATTTATCAACTGACCTATCTATGGTCCTATCTGCTCCTCTCTCCTGCACTCTTTCAACAGAATGTTCTCTTCCGTGTCTTTCAATCGATCTATCTCTTGATTTCTCAAGAATGTCCTCACCACGGCTCTTTTCAGGCCGATCCAATTTTCCCTGTGGTCCTTGTCTGATCTTTCAATAGTTTTTTCTTTGGATTTATCAGAAAGCTTATCCATAGGCCTGCTCAGATTTTGTTCGTCGATTGTAGGCCTGTCATGATCTGAAAAGTAAGATTTATCCACTGATCTGGGGTCAAAAGTTCTCTCTTTATCAGACATTCGAACTTCCATAGCCTCACCATCCTTTCCTTCAGTCTCTCCTCTCCTACGTTTATTCAATCTATCTTGTTCTTCTGTTGGAACAGTTCTCTTTTGCTGCTTTGGGAAAGCATCAGAAACTTCTGTATTGTCATCCAAGGATTTGATACTTCCACTGTCCATCTTTGATAAACTAGCATGCACATCATTCATTTTTGAGGAGGAAATTGCTACTTTTCCTGAGGCTGAAATTAAGTTACCATTGGAGGTGGAGGAAGAATTAATAGCACTACCAAGCTGCCTACTCTCTGATTGATGAGCTGAAAGATCCTTGTCAGCAGTGGCAGAAGATTGTTGATTGGCTGCTCTGCTGATTGATTTTCCAGATTTAGCATCTTCTTTGACCGCCTCCTGTCTTGGTAGCCTACCAAGAGAATTCTGCGCTGCACGTTTTTGCTGGGGTCTTGTCTGTCAAGAGCAAAACCATGGTGAAGTGACACTAGATCCTGATGTTATGCATGTACAACAAACAACATAGCAATGCTCTAAAAGCATAAGGGTAGATGATCACATTTCAGTCACCTCACACATTCTGCAAATTATCTCAGCAAAATACATTTTTTCTTCAATTGTCGTTTAATTAATATCTAGAAGTTCAAGCACAGTCAAATTAGCCAAATTAACATAATTCTTGAAGAATGGCATATCAAGAATCTATATAATTAACCAACAGTACATACATAAATCAGAAAAGTTAAAAAAAAAATTTAAGACTTGTCAACCTCATTTTAGCTGCTTGGTGATGGTCAACCACCTGGGCACCCGGGCAATAGATGGACCTCACAAGGCCTAGCCAATCTCTATAGCCCTCAATAATGTCAGTAATTATTTAAACTTCTGGGTTGCCTGTGCAGTCAGGAGATGCCTCGATTACATTTACCAACAAGCTGAACCAGTTATTTATATAATCCAGATGCATATAGATATATCCACACAGACATGCATGCTTACACACAAAGTCATACATGCATGAAATGGGATGTGGTTTCTTCAGGGTTTAAGCAAGGAGAAAAGACTTGCATATCAAGGACAGAATGATGCTAAAGTGAAGTGAGATATATTAGATTCAACCCCAAATGAAAGGGAAGTTATAAGGAAAAAGGCACTATTTTCACTTTTGCATAACCAGGTCACCTATACTTTCTGCAGAAACATATCATTTTAGCCTTCACAGGACCCAGTATACCCCACCCTTGATGACTGCTATAAGTATTTCTACATATGCATCAACAAGTATTTTGCATTTGTTCACCATCAATATTGTAGACACTTAATTAGCTAAATGCCTGCATTCATTTGAGGCAGGAATGGTCCAGTAATGTTCAAACTCCAACTGGAAAAGTGAACCTATTAAAGAAATCAAGCAACCCTAGAATATCTTTCACTAGATGCCCTGCTCCAGCTTGTAGTGAGTTAAATGACCAAGGAAGCAATCAACCCTTGAAAGTCTTTCACTTGACACCCTGCTCTAGGCTCTAGTAAGTTAAATGGCCAAGGAAGCAAATGAAAATAAATTTAGTTTTTTTTTTTTTTTTTTTTTTTTTTTCTTGTAGATCCCCATAATATTAAAGAAAATAATAAATAATAACAAGTGATTGTAGAACGTCTTCCACTCTAACCCTTAAAGCCATGCTCCATGCTCTAGTTGGTTAAATGACCAAGCTCAGCAATCTCTGCATTCCAGCTAAAACAACTATGTATTTATTAGCTCTATTATGTTTCAAGCTAGTATAAATTCCACAAACTAGAAATACCAAGTTGAAAGTGCATTTAACCGTTAGGGAGTATCTATACACTTGCTATCACTTGACATTGATGCAAGTTCAAATGCCAGTACTCAGAATAATTATAGAATGAGAAAGGGATGATTGTATTCTATGTCAACTGCCAGACCAATTGCCTGGCTGCATAGGGAGTAGCATACGCTCTAAGCTAGCCCCTAGGTTGCCTGTGCTGCATAACGGAAAGATGAAACAACATCCAGGAAACCTCCCGGGGAAAGGGACTATTGGTCAACAAATGGTCGATGATCTCAATGCTTAAAGGATTAAGGAACCATAAACAAAGGAATATATCTTGTCAATGATGAACTATCAAAGCAAATAAAAGAACATTGCTTACATGTTGAAAATAAACCCAGTCTCCTACAAGTACATGACCATCTAAAAGATGAAGAAATATTATTAATAGGCAGAATAAGAAAGCTGATCTAGTACATGCCAAGAATATGAAACCAAGGATTTAAATCCCGTGGGACGGGACTGTCCCGGGTTTCTCGTGGAATGGGATGCGTCGCCGTCCCGACATTTGGGACAGAAGATGTCCCAAAACATCCCGATCGGAATGCTGGGATGCTAGCGGGACAGCCTATCCCAACACATGGAATGGTACCCCGTCCCGGTGTCCCACAGGACGCCCCGGAACGTCCTGCTGGAACCTGAATCCTTGTACCAAACCTATACCTTCTTATCGTCCATATAGAAAGAAGGGGAGCGAACTCTGACTCGTGTGAAGGGCGCTAAAAACATTGGGCACAGTGTAACATGGAACCCTGACCATGTTGACAGATTGGAAAAAATGTTCAAAATAACATGGGGCAAAAAATGAGTACAATGTGCCACTTACTTCCTCATCCAACATGCCACTAACAAAGCTAGGGGCAAAATAGGAAATTTAACATGGGAAAACCACCAACTCAAAGCATTGCACAAACCCCATGTTAATCACACTAATCCCTCCTACTATATTCTATGGAAACAAAGTAGGGAAATGAGTGGAGTACCCAAGCATATTCAAACACTAGCAAGCACCTCCCTAGTCCCCACATCATGTTTCCCCAAACTTCACTTTAGAACCACCTCTAATAGAATAGAGGGCATCATTAGAAAAAGAGAGTACTTCATGCATCTTACCAACACCTTGATCCTAGTAACATAATAAGACATTCAGATCCCTGTTCCTACGTCACCCTGTTTAAATTATGCCATACTAATTATCGCCTCCAGCCATGGATAATTTTGTTCCCTCGTTTTCTAATGATCATCACAATACCCAAACAAGACCTTGTTAAAATGTAATATTCTTACATCCAAAACATGGGCTACACTTGAGGCAGAAGTGCAAATAAAGCATCTAATACCCTTTTCCAAAATCATCTACTCATGGTTAATCATACATAATCCCTTGAATTTTTCCCTGTGACCCAAAGTTGTGTTTTGCTACTTCATATTTGCCCACCAAGCACCACCAAACAGTCTTGATGCAGGATAAGCATTAAGAACCCCGAAACCATGGCAAAACATAGAACAAATCCACCCAAAAACCACACACCGAGTCAACCAATCCTAACCAGAGAGGAAAGAAAAAAGAGTATAAGTTAAAAATCTTTCCATATAATTAACGTGAAGCTACCCAGCTCGGTTCTTTCTAATTCAAGCTTATGAAAAATGTAACTTCAGCAAATCTCTAAAATTATATTAAAACAACAGGTTAAATTTTTTAGTTACAACCAGTGATCACAGCATAAAGTTTCCACCTTCAGAAGACACTACTAGAAACAGATTCATGTACAGCCATCTAAAGAACAGCAACTACACAATTCTTTAGTTCACAAGGTGGCTATGTAGTCAGAAAAAAGTACTATATAATAAATTTTTATCCTCAGACCGAACATAGTAATTAGATACCTCAGATTCCACAGCACCCTTTGAAGTAACTTTTGCAACCGTTTCCTCTGGTGAAACTTTTGCAAGTTCATCTGGATTTTTCACAATCGCAGAAGGCTTAGGCGGCAAAGAAGAAGAGAGTGTTTGACTATCAGGCCCATTTGTGGAAGAGCCACTCCTTGGTTTCTGTTGTGCTGAATCAGATTTCAAAAGCATGCCACTTTCCGATCGATCTAACCTGCCATCTGTAGATTTTGCACGTGCCACCTGGTCTTTAGCTGTATTCAAAGGATCTGCTAGCTGATTCCCTGTAGTGGCATTCCTCATCCCAGTCATCTC
Source organism: Elaeis oleifera (assembly GCA_000441515.1). Classification (NCBI taxonomy): domain Eukaryota; kingdom Viridiplantae; phylum Streptophyta; class Magnoliopsida; order Arecales; family Arecaceae; genus Elaeis; species Elaeis oleifera. Next base: position 1,042,098 of record KE504633.1, on the reverse strand, counting down.
ATTATGAGAAATACTAAGAGCAGAACCATTTGATGCATTGCCCTGGTTACCAGCAAGTGATTTTGCTGGTGATGCTGCAGGCTTTAGATCAATATGACCCATACCAAACTCTTCTTCAGAAACCCATGAGCTCTGCAGGTATTAGGTAGAGAACATTGTGAGATTAAAAAGTGTTAAAACCTTGCAGCGATCTGCAATTAAGGGTTCACATAAAATATTGTACATGTCATGACATGGTAAATTGATTTCTTCAGCTCCAAACTAACCTTGCGAGCAGCCAAAGCGGCAGCTACACCAGTAGCCAAGACTTTCAAATCTTCCCTCTCATCCCCTTTAATTTTAGCTACCTGCAAAAAGATAAAGAAAACAACATAATATAACCTACAAAAGCTTACAGCATGAACTCGTTACAAAGAAAGTATACTTCATTTTACCCGCTTTTCAAGATTAATTCCACTCTTTCGAGTAACAGGGAAAACACTAGATATTTTTGTCAACACAATCAGAGCATTTCGTATTTCCATGTATTCAGTAGATTCCAAGCACTGTACAAGCAATCTGGTTATTCTTCCACTCCATTTCCAGTGTACCTAAAGAAACATTTGAAGGTCAATGAAATTTAAAAATGTCAAAACCGAAGTTCAGTTGATAAGCTATTTATGATAACAGGCATTCTAAGACCAGATTTCAGATTTTTGATAAGTTTAGGCTGAATACAGCTATCATTTTCAAAATAACAAAGACCATATTGCCTTTTGTGCAAGAAAACAGCATGATTCATATTCATTACAGCTACATATGTTTATGTTCATCTTGTGACATGGTACGTACCATCCCATGTCTCAACTTGTTTCATGTCATGAACTTTTGTTCAGTTACGCTCCATTTAATTACTTAGGCTCCATACACAATGTCTAATTCCAAGTCCATTTATGAAGTTCTTTTACAGGTCAGTGGGCAGAGTCCTCCATCACAATAACACGGGAGTAAAAAATCTTCAATGCATGGGAAGCAAGTGTTGAGTTCAAGATGATATATACACCCAAGGATCAATTAGATGGATCTATGTATAGGTTGAACACAAAAGTAAAGGCTAGAAGTCAGGCACAAGCTTACAAGGTGGACATTTACCATCATCACAAATATTGCTAACACAAACTGGCTGCTTTGTCAATTAGATCTAAAGATGCTTTCCTAGTGGACATTATATTCAAGAAGCCTCTCAAGCAGTCACTAGGATTTTCTGTTCAGCGGGAGAAGGAAAGGGCAATCTATTTAAATATGATAAGTTGATAACTAATGTTTCAAAGAAATCATGCAGCTATTTTCCAAACATAATGAAACGTATAGAAAAGCTGTAAATTTTACACCTGCATATCTTCTTCATAGATAATATCTACCATGTTGACAAGCAAACTATGAAAAATATGTCTTCGCAGTATTGTTACACTTGGTTAAAATAGGGCATTGCTTTTTATTCAAACTTTGCATCTGGATAAGTGGATTATTGAACATCATCCCACACATATTTCCAACTCCTTAAATCAGAATATATCAAACACTAGACCCTAGAAGAAGAATTCTTTAATCAAAAATCTATAAGAAGAAGTAGTGATTCTAGCCACCAAACAGTGAATAATATCAGTTGAAATTGCCAGTGCAGATATTCTAACAGAAACTAGATAAGCAGTCTTCCTGAAAGTAATTGTATAACAGTCATCATGGCAAGAAGGGCATACTCTAATAAATTGGCTATAAGTTACTCGCTGACTGTTCGGATATCTGTAATAAACAGCAAACCCTGGCATGTTCCACATTCACGTTCATATATGGTCTCATCACTCTGTAAACGGAACAAAAACCTCAGAACCTCTAAAACAAATGACTGCTCAAGTATATTCTAATGTTATCTACAAGCAAACAGCAGATAACTGCAGCACAATCAATATCTCTAATAATACCTTCCAATGGTAAGCCATCTTTAGTGTCTCATATAAAACCTTCCAAGTCTGCCGGCTTCAAATTCGGTGCAGCAACAAATCATCGGCTGTAGGGTTTACAGATAAGAACATCGATATGGTTGACCGTGTTAAAAATGGTGTGCCAAGCGAATGTAGTGTATGCACAAACATAGCGCAATACACAGCATCCTGCATGCTGAAGATGCAGCGTGGGAAGATACACCGTTGAAGAAACTCCATGTTATTTTAGAGTGTCTGGGCAGGAACTCAGCCACTTATCCTTCTCATGACTGAGCCTTTGATGCACAGATGCAACATGCTGTTCATGCTCCTGAAATTCACTAATCAATCTATCAAGTAACTCTTGGATCCTTTCCTTGTCTTTTTTGCGCTTTGTGATAGCTATACTGGAGTTGTCAGAAAGTTCTTCTAAGCCTTTAATAGCAGCATGCTGCTTGGCGATCTCTGATTCATAACGGTGTCTAGGAACATAAAGATCGTAGAGTGTAAGCCCCCAAAATGTAGCATACAGATCAGGAGAGAGGCTATTCCAAGCTTTCGGAGGCAGCATTGACCAGACTGTGTCAAGAAGGTCTGACCACCTGTATAATAAGAAAATAAAGATGAAAAGATGGCAATCTGATTACCACACACACAATAGGAGCAAACATCAAGCAGACTATAACCAGTCAGTCAGCAAAAGAAATGAAGGAGAAAACCACGAAGACAAGAAATTGACATTCATGTGGCTAACTTCTTTAACAGGAAAAGATGCAATATATGTGGTAGGCCATTTGATGGAAACAAAGTAAGAAATAAAGATATTAAATTTAAAGCACACTAAAGCTTACTTGACAGGCTTCCATGGTGAACCAAGATCCAGAACAACATCAATAGATAAAGTTGTGGGTTCTGCTTCATTATTTGCACTTTGAATATTTGAATCTTCAGTTATATCAAGAGGCCAGCATATTTCAGCTCCACTTACGCCTTTGAAGAGCCTCATCACAGGGCGATATACCAGAAATGCCACCTGCATTACAGTTAGACCTAATTAAAATATAGGTGCAAAAAGCAGATTCATGTATCATGAACAAGATGAAATTATCCCATCTCTGACATGCAACTGTCTGCTTCACAAATTCAATAGCACACGCCAGCCATATAAAAAGGCTACGTTAGTCAAACTTGCTTATAAAATAGTTCTTACAAACCATTAGCGATTTAATGCACTTAGTTAGAAATCAAATTGCTAAAAATGAAGCGAACTAGTGAAAGCAGACTTGATTTACTTAACGTATTACCTCTGGATCAAGATGGTACTTGTGAACAAGATCATCTAGAGAAGGAATCAGCTGAGCATAAGTTGTAGACGGAGCTACAGCACTCAAGAGAAACTCAACATATTGAAGAAGCGTGCCATGGCACCTGTCAAACTGCTCGCTAACCATTTTGATGTGTGGTGCTTCGGCATTTATGATGACCCTGGCAGCATTATATAATTGAATTGTAACTGAATCAACTAATATGTGCCACAGAAGAATCTCTTATGCATTAGCAGTGACAACCTCCCTCTCCCCACC
>KE504633.1:1023846-1038534 GCA_000441515.1 Elaeis oleifera | reverse complement strand
AAAAAAACACAAAACACATGAAGACAGAAAGAGTGGAGGGGAATGGGGTGGGAGATTGCTATGCCCTATCTGTAAGGAAAACACCAATTATATCTGAAATTTGATTAAAAGCAGAGCAACATGACATCTTACATGGAGCAATGTTGAGCTATAAGTAATAAAAGAGGAATAGCAAGCTTAGGCTCTTCCTTTGGAAGTAAGAGTCCCTGAGTCTGTTGGTAGACTTGCTCAATGCCTGCAAAAGCAAACCAATAAGTCATTCTTATAAGATCTATTTTGTGCAAATAAGCAGCATGATGGCTTACTCCATCCATCACTACGTAACTTCAAAAGGAATAATATGTCTGCATCAATGCCATCACTGTTCAGTGATTAAAAAGTACAATAGCAATTCACCATGTCCTTTGATATTAAAACATAGAAAATGATTCATGGAACTAAAGCAGCATGAATAATTTAAAATCAAGGTTCCAAATGTCAAAATCACTGCAATTCAATCCCTAACATGATTGTGCACCATTTCTGACTTTCCTGATACAAATTTGATCAGCTGAAAGAAATTAATACTAGCTAACCAGTCATGCTACCAATATCACCAGCATTCCATCAAATTTCAACAAGGGCAAAGAGGTCAACCCACGGGACAACTTAAGTTCATGCCATGGACATGACATTGTGATAAATCATCCTTATTTGATACAATTAACAATGGTAATCACAACATATATTCAGTTCCTGTTGAAACTCTGTGCATGCGACATTCATAACTAAACAAATTCTAACTCATCATTTAAAGAACAATCACTTCAAACTCAGCGTAGGCAAAATAAGTGAAGTGCAGATTGAGCATATCAAAACAAATACAAAACATGGACTGCATTGTCAGGTTCACATGCTCTTATGAAAGATAATGCACGCCAGATCACAGATACTACAGTCCAGATACTACAATTAAGACAGAAGAGAACAAGTGCTTAAAAAGTTAACAGAAAAACTTATGTTCCATTCACATTGTGATTTTGGATCTTAAAGGTCATAGAACAATCAAAGAGGAGTTTCCTTGTTTGCACCTTATTGTTCCTAGTCATTCCAAAGAGAGTAGCTTGGTATCTCAATGTTTCACTTCCTGCCGTAGCATCAAGTTGTTCCTCAGTCATGTTCTCAGTGTACTGAACATTTGCCATTTGTTGAATAAGCTCCTGTATCACTTGACAACTTAGACTTCATAATGTTCAATATATAATTTGGGAAATAGACGGAAATACCGAAAACCTTGATAACATACAATATACCTGCAAAGAACAAGCTCAATGCCTGAGCCCTTCTTCAATTGATTAACAAGATACTGAAAAAGGCCCCTCAGCTCCATCGATGGGTATTCTTGCAACTTCAAAAATGACAGCAATCAAATGCAATTGCAAAGGTAAATAAATTTTCATTCACAAGAATCAACCAATAATCAGAATCACAAAATTGCCAATAATTAATAGAAAAACTGTTGGATTAATCTGCAATTCTGAATATACTAACGACAGCCTGAAAATAATCTGACCATATGATAATCACAAATAGTTCATAGAAGCACTGCTTATATTTTTCACTTAGTTATTTATAGAAGGATCTCATTTAACTATTTAAATCAAAATGTCTCATGGTTTGAGCAAATAAGACATCATTCAAAGAAGAATTATCGAATAAAACATACAAACATGGTTAGGAATCAGCAAAACAAACTTCAAAGTTGCAAAAATACATACAGATGGCCCCAAAAGGATGCAAGAGACTGAAGCCAATCTGATAAATTCAGGCCATCATCTTTGAGCTTCTCACGTCCTCCTTGTGCTAGACGTTCGATTACAACATATTCTAACACATCATACTCCAGCTACAAACAATAATTTTAGAAGTGTTATGGACAAGAAACTATATGTGTAAAATCAAGAGAAAGAAAACGGTAACAAAAAAAAAGAACAGCAAAACCATACCATGACTGAATTACTATCCAACAAAATATTACCAAACAACTTGTGGATGCAAGGAAACACACACTAATAAATCTCTGCACCAAAAGGAAATCAAAACATCATAGTATAATTAAAGCACTAGAACATATAATTAATCCATTCAGTTCAAGTGCCAGTAGACGGTATATTTTATCATAGCAAACTTGCTAAGTTTCTGCCTTAACAGAACAAAATAAATCCTTGTACTTTACAAACTTAGCCATGCAAAAATTGGGCAAGGGAATGAGATCCAATGGGGGAATTGACAGATTGCATATCAGGAGCAGTAGGCAGAGCAAGAACACATGCATAGGAAAACTGATAAAAGTTAACTAAATTAGCCTTCAAAAATCTGAAAACGAAAAAAATAGAACAACTTAATCATCCACAAGTAATCTCTTACTTGGCGTGTAAGACTCCTGTAAGTCAAAAAAATTGAAAGCAAACAACAAAAAAGGGGTCACTTCTTTCACAGTTAGAAAGTTTACATTTAGACTTTCACCTACTGCTTTACAGTCATCTTGTTCCAAGATCTTGATGTTCATCATATACCAATCTTACATCTAGAACTCTAGAATCTGATCATGAGACCAACATCAGCATTTCTTGTATCCAACCTTAAGATCATTGCATCAAGCCATCAACAGCTCATGGACTTTATACGTAATATTCAACCATTGGTTAGGCTAAGTACAGCATCTATGTGTTCGATAAAAGACAAATGTATTGTTCTACAACACCAGATCATGAATGGTCATCACATATCTTCTTTTAAGGCCAATTCAATGGAAAATGACCTTGAACATCCCTGTCATCCTTTGTCATAGGATACAATGACAAGCTAGGCAAACTCTTAAACTTGTTTAGGTTAAAAAGAGAGAGGTAGTAAAAGCAAAATAGGGATTGAGGATGATGATTTGGTAAAACACTGATGAACATTTAGTCAGGTCATGAGAGACCAGCTCGAAAATGGATATGATGGAGACCCTAATATGAATCAAGGACACGGAGACTGTTCTATTTGTATTGTCAGCTGACACTATTTCTTCAGTCTTGCTTATTCTTTCCACCCTTTCCTTGCCAACCTCTTCCATAATTCCTTTTATCTTCTTGTTCTCTTATTTATAACTTTTCTTCATCAAACATCTCCTTCTAAAAGATATGGACAAGCATGAAATAATATCAAACATGGTCCTACATAGAAATGCTCAGAAATAAGGGTTCACAAAAAGTGAAAAGAAAAAGAAACCCAACCCCAATAACTCCACCTCAAACATCAAATTCCCCAAACATCGCACAAGTTCATCCAGATCTTGCATCTTCAAGAAAGAAAGCAACAACTGAACTGAGCAAGCATTAAATTGTGCTTGTATCTATCAACCAAACAAACGCCGAATAAAAAAATAATAATAAAAATAAAACAAAAAAGCAAAAAAAACAAACAAACAAACAAACAAGCAAACAGAATCTCAACCTAGAATGCCAGGCAAGGCTATTCTTGATAAATGCTAAGTTAGCAAAGGATGCTGCAAATCCAACCATGATGCCATGTGACCACTGACCATTTATCCAACAACCATTACCATAGCATCTATAAGAAAATTGCCTCCAACTAATCACCCTAAAGATATACCCATAACAAAACAATCCAACCATGGTCATATGTTACTGTACCAAACCGCCCGGTTCATTGCCATAGCATATTAACCATTAGCATGAATTATGGCTAACCTAAAAACCTTTCCTTAATTTCATTTTGTCAATATAGATCACTCTAGGAGATCTTATCAATCAATGCACAGAGGCCCTTGTCCTATTTAAGGAGTACAACAAAATATACATTAGCACTGATGAATGCAAAGGCCAAGCTCGACAAATGTATAGCATTGAGAGTCGTCAACTTGATTCTAACTACTATAGGAATCATTTTCATTGCAATTAAAAAATCTCAGGAATTTGAATCTTCAACAAGTTTCATCCATCATGACAGGCATATGAAAGGTTTTAAACTAGCTCCTCCTACAAGGGTACATTTCCCCATAGCCTAGCATCGTCATGGTTCTTGTTGCACATTATTTTGAAATGATATTCCTAAATAACAATTAAATTGCATATATTCTTTTTGGAAATAATCCTCAACAATACATGACAATGAGTGCATAGAGATATAAGGCAAAAACAGGGTATCACTAAAATGTTGCTCCCAGAGAATCTCAGATAATTGGCAACCTGGCATAACTAAATTGCTTATAATTGTAATCTATTTATCTTACGAGATAAGTCAGTAAAGCAAAAAGCTTCAGGGGGAAAAAATGTAAACCAAAATAGATCAACAAACTCATAAATGATGGATTACCCCCCAAAACAAAAACAAACAAACAAACAAATTAATTACAAACAGTCTCTTATTTCTCTAAGCTAACATGCCCATCCACAACAGGGTTGAGCTTAGCTCTCCCGAAGAGAACTTGCATGAGGTAGCATTAAGTACTTAGAAACCAACATTAACAAAATATTATAATCAGTATGGAAGGGAAGAACCTGTCTCAAGTACTTGAAAGCATCTACAACTGGTATTATCATATCCCTGTATGCCTCAATCTGCAAATCAAAGGTGGCATCAAATTTATTTAGGTCCTTCAAATAATAGTAACAAAACCAATCTTACGAATATAATTATCCTTTGGAAACCATAAAACCTGGTGAACAATCGTGCGAAGTACAGTCATAGGATTAGCATGAGCAAGTTTGGCAACCATGCGACCCAGCTGCTTCAAATTTCCTTCGCAAGCCTTTTTAATATTCTTCTAGTGTCCAACTGAATATAAGCATACAGGTGTGTAAGCAGAAATGTATGATATACATAAAATTACACAAGGAATTATAAAGGAACCTTTGCAATCTGCCTTGCAGCCACAACCATGGGGATTCTTTCATCATCCTTTTCCCACTCACCATACAGGCGGTATCGGTCCTACATGAGATTATCCCATAGCTTGAATGCCATATTAAATGAACCACAAGCAGTCAAGCACAAAGAAGAAAGAGCACCGATGCAGTACGAACCTCATAGGGGAGCAGAGAAAGGACATCCCATACCACCTGCCCAACTGCAGGATTTGCAGGAATTAATTGCAATGATGGAAGCACACATTTTCCAACTGCTTCTTCAACCCTAAGCTTAGCTTCTTTAGCTCGAGGGCCAGCTAACTCTTGGGCAGACAGGTAGTATGCTCTCAACACTCTGCATACCTGCATATTTAAATATCAGTTAGAGAAGTGATGGCAGCAAAACCACACCAATCAAATGTTTAATGAAGAACAATGACAAGCATCAGGATAAACACATATGTTACTGGTTAGAAACTTCGACTTGCAAAAACAAGGTGCATTCTATGGACATGGCTAGTGCAGATAGTGGCTTATCAATATCTTCCAAGAATGCAGGGAAGATTTTACAGGATAGATGAGGCAAGTAAATTGCGTTGCAGACTTGCAGAACTATTCGCAGTGTACAGAAGACTACTGATTAGTTGAAAAGAACTTATGATACCTTCTGAAGCAGTATGGTATCACGATGAAGATATGGTCCAGCAGCAGAAAGCATCTGAAAAAATTCTCGAGGGAGATCGATAGAAGAATTCTGGATGGAAGATCCAGCTGTTGATTCCATGACATCAGGACCAGCAGTACCAATGATTTCAAGATGTTTTTGATAAACAACAGCATAGGCCTCAGACATTGTCTGCTCGATGACCCTATGAACAAAGAAAGAGGTACAATTTAACATACCACTTCTTCCAATACCAATGTATAATAATTAACACAACCAATCTGACAAACTGATGTCCCTTTACATCACTCATAAGATCGGAACATGTGAATATAGTTAGCACAAGTCAACATGGGCTTCCTAAATTCATGACCAATTATAGTTCTCAAATCTACGTCTGATATAACAAAGTTTCTAAATTTCTGTCTGGAGCATCAACGAAATCCAAGTCTTCTAGCATATGGACCAACTTGCATGAATCAACAAAGAAACAAGGTTTGTAATTAATGCATCAATAAAATTAACAGTCATATTCATTGAATATGCACATACACTCAACTATTATAGAAGTGAAATCTTATTTTAGCATTTGAAGCGCATAATGCTCAAACCAACAGACAGATAATGATAATTGTACAATTTCAGAACTCAGGACAATGCAATTAAACAAGAACACAAAGTTTAGACATCTAGTCAAAAAATTGAAATAAGAAATTAGACCAACCTAATAGGCCGTTGCAAATTCGAGTATGCTCCACAGGGTTTAGATGGGACAAACGATCAAAGAGTACCTGGGCATGGTACCTGGAAATCATAGTATATTTTATGTTCAGCCACTGAGGAAATTGTAAGTTTCAACATACTTATTAAATGAGAAAAACATGAAGCTTGTGCCAACAAAGACCGCTGTCATAATAATAAAAATAAGCCAGAAGCGACAAACAGAAAATATAAGAAATTAAAGCATACAGGAACTTATCTAATACAATTTATTCTTCAGTGTCATATACACAAATAAGTTGTTGCAGAAGCATTAGAAAGATATAGGAAAGCAATATGAGATTCAATTACTTTCAAGTTACCAAAGTGATTCATTATTATAGGAGCCAAGCAACATAAAGTTATTTGATTTAGGAGGAAAAGATAATCGCACTTTCTACTGATGATTCTTCACTTACATAATAAAGTAACTAAAACTTCACTAAAATAACAAGCATCAAAGAAATCATGTCCATATTAAGTAAGAGAAAGCAACATACCTTATTCTTAACCATATCTACATATGCTCTATAGACCAGTAGAACATAAATTGGAAATTTCTGTTAATGCTACGCTAAATACATTACATGGAAAGCGAGTAAAGGGGCTGGTGTTATCAAAACAAATCCACTAAAATGCAGAGAATTAACACATTTACTTTGTTTTTTTTTTTGAATTTACAGATAAACATAAAAAATTAGCAATAAATTGCTACGCATATCTGATTCCGTGATTTGAGGATTTATAGATGAAAGTTCTTTCAGGACACCAAGTCAAACTCAACCGATATGATAATTTGCCAAGTTTTCTTCATGGAAACCAAAAGAATTGATGCTGTCACAAAGGAAGCAATAAACAAAATTCCTACAGATAAAATTACCAAGCATAAAAGTGTACCATAATTTAACCAGATTATTGGGTACACAGAAAAATGAAAATCCAAAAAAGATAATCATGAGCAGATTGGCACAAACACCCTCAGAGTCATACTCCTGTATGAATTGATACAGAGAAGTTTCTCTGAAAACTGAATTTTGATAAACAATATCACCCAGCCTTCTGTATAATCTTCTGTTGCTCTCTCCTTAAGAAGAGAGGGTGGGATGTTGTGCATACTGATCTGGTGAAATTACTGCAGATTTGGGAGCAAGCTTAAGTGCATAGAAATTTCTTTCTGAGCATCCAGATGGGATACTTACTCCTAAAAAAGGCTAAAGATGAAGAAAAACTTTTCTGAAGGATCTGCCAGCTTAAAGTTCCAAGATGATGGAAGACCTTGGATTGAGGATCTTTTTTAACCCAGACAGCAATAAGATATTTTACAATGCGCAATTTAGTTGAAATCGAATAATCAATAAACCAATACATCAAATCTCAACACCTGCAAAGAAAAGAGTGAATAACATAATGTATAGACCAGGATACCACGCCTGAACACCCCTCACATGCTCACAACCCATTCCCAGCTCTAGAAAAACTAACAAAAGAGAGAAGGAAATAGTAGAAGAAGAACAAAATCAATACCATCAATGCAAGCTCTAGGAAGGGAGGGGAGATTGGGAAGGGGCACAGAATTCCAGCCTATGAATGGCATGTGATAATATGAATTGTCTATCCTAGATTTCACATTAAGCACAAGAAGAGTTATAAATGGAGGTTGGAGCAAGGATTTTAAATTAGTAGTAACAAAAAAATTAATTCCAGCTTATGAATGGCATGTGACAATATGAATTGCCTATCCAAGATTTCATATTAAGCAAAAGAAGAGTCATAAATGGAGGTTGTGAGAAAGGATCTTAAAATTAGTAGTAACCAAAAAAATTAATTTGTTCAGTTGCCAACAAAAGAATAGTCATAATTATGTTCATTGTGATGCAGTCAAGCCTGATTATAGTTATTTTAGATCTCCAGACCAAATAATCTTAAACTACTTTCTCCTAGTTGCCTTTACTTGTTAATTCATATCAACACCACCTCCCCAGAAAATCGCATTGCAACATATATTCACATATGTGTGTAGATTATAAACTAATAATTCTCCCATCGGAGCAACTTCACAAGTTGCTCCTCCTAGCAAATGACAAATTTACCGAGCATTGCCCTAGATAGACTTACATGCGTAGGGCTACTTTCATCATTTGGCCCATCCCATCGCATCTTTTTCATGCAATCATTGCTGCAATGATTACTTCACCTTTCAGTTCATTGATTGCATCGACCAAATAACAAAATACCCCCATGCATGTAAAGGTAAGCTATCTAAAGCAACACATGGAGGGTAAATATGTCATTTGCTAGCAGGTGCAACTTCTAAAGTTCCAGTGGAAGCATTGTTACTCTACCACAAACAATTTGGTATGGTGAGGCTAGAATGCACTCAAGTGCATTTGGACCCAAATGCCTCCAATGAAAATCAATGATGGACTTCTCAAATGAAAATGCACACCACTGATTATGATTTGCAACTTCTAGTTGGTAAGAAACAAGATCACACATTTTTTGGGGTCATCCATGCATCAAATTGATGAAAATGGACAATCTTAACAATATGATATTATGCTTTGGGTTGATCTCTAGTCTGGATGTATCCAAATCAGTTGAATTTAATATGTATACATTAAAAAAAAAAGGATCAAAATCAATAGTTAGGAGTTAGGACCCACAAGTTATGTGGTCTATGATATACTTTTGTTCCTTGCTGCATCACTACAGTTCATTTTATGCTTGCTTGAAGAATAGACGAGATGTCCAAATCATTCAAATGATTTTTCTCTAGAAATTTTATACACCATATAGATCATGATCAATGGGGAGACTTTTACTTTGCAAGGTATAACATTGCTTTTCATCAGGAAGCATTTGGGGTTAAATGCACCGGAGTGCATTCTAGCTTGACTCTCTCTCTCTCTCTCTCTCTCTCTCTGTGTGTTGCTTACACCAGAAGGCATATATGTAACAAGAAATAGATTGTCTAGAACTCTTGTAACCGTATGTAATACTCATACACGCAACAGAATAGAATATAGAAGTCATAATGAACATACACTTTAGCATAGCCAAACATCATATGCTGTGCTGTAGTACCCAACTTACCAGTCATCAACAGAAAGGAACCCAATAAGCAAACCAAGTTTCTGATTATTTTCAACCTCAGGCGCTCGTTCTGTAACTGCATCACTATCCATGTCCAAAGCAGTAAACAGATCAATAGTCACATCTTGCTTCTCATCATCCATAAGGTCTTTTCCTGTAGCAGCAAGATTTATTTTGCCAATTTTGTTGACCTGGTATCAAGAACAGCTTTCAGGATCACAACAAATTATATTTCAAAAATACCAGTTGGACAATTAATGATAACCTTTGGCACTATATTGATGTTAAAAACAGCATGCTGAACATCAAAAGGCAAGAACTTATGATTTTAACACAACACCTTTTGTTACTCTAGAAATTAACATAAAGAAAATGTGTACAGGAAAAAAAAAAAAAGAAGAAAAAAACCTACATCTCTCATGAAAAGTGCTTTTATATTATATCAACTAAGCAAAGAGCCTAGAATATATATTGGCATAGAATCAGACCTCATCAAACCGTTTTGAAATAATGCATCATAGTGCTCAAATGCCTCATCATCCTTTGGAAGTAAGTGTGCATATCTGTAAATAAATCCACATTAAAAGTCAAATAAAAAAGAAGCTATGGCAGAATGCAAATTGAAAAATTTTGGAAAAAACCAGGAACACCTCAAAAATAATAGAAAAAATGGAAAATGAAAATGCAAATGCAAATTAACAGAACTGCAGCTACTATAACAACTAAAATAACAAAACCAACATATGAAATCAGAGTTGGCACTTTGACCCTGAACCCATCAAACTGATTCAACCCAATGAAGCCATCAGGTTTGGTCCATGGGCTGGGTTCAAGTCCCATGAACCTTTGGTTGAGGCTCAAGCAGGTTAGGATGGCTTTGAGTTGTAGTTATGACTGAACAAAACCTTGTAACTTAATATGATAAAATGTTGAATATATACATAATAAAATATATATTATCTCTAGTATTAAATTCAAACTTTGAGACAGCTAAAAGTTGTATGCTCATCCAATCTTGAAAAGTGAAATAACAGGATCATGGCCATCCATTGTGTGCACCCTTTTTTAAACCAAATCAAATGCATCAAACGTGCCAAAGAGTCGTTAAAGCTAATACAAACGATAAATCTTCCCCTGGCCTAAATCGACACCTCCCAAACACCTAAGGGGGTGTTTGGTGACCCAACTTAGATCACCACGATGAACTAAGATCACTGGTGATCTAAATCTTGAAATGGTCTAATCTATAGTGATCTAAGATCACCATGTTTGATTTGCCATAGTGCAGTGATTAAAGATATCCGAATATGTACAAACTACTTGTTTGGTATAGTACAGGAATTTAACATCACGGACCATATAATACCAAAAGTACCCTTGACAACTTGGTTGGGAGTTGGGATTGAGAATTGGGATAAAGAAAATTTTAGAACAAAACCAAATAAATTTTTCCTCTTGCTAATCAGCACGACGAGAGAAGGATTTTGCATTCATTCTTTTTTGTTGAGAAGAAGTCTCAACTACCCACCCCACGCACGTGGAAAAAATATCGCAGCAAAAAAAAAAGCTTCTCTCTTTCCAAAAATCTCAATCATGATGATATTTTGGTTAACATATTTTAATATAAGATCACCGTAATGGAATGATGTTGGATATCCGTCCTCAAGAGCGGGTTTCCTATCACCATGTTGGGCGATGATTTGAGAAGTAGAGGTAATTTGAAATCACCGCCACAAAGGATCACCATGGTGCAACCAAACACGATGATCTCATCACCTCCACCCATATCACCCTTGATCCTGGGTGGATCACCCCATACCAAACATCCCCTAAAGAATAGCCATCCTCCTCTCCCTCTCCTCCCTCCCCACTCCCTTCCCCTCCCCTATTCACAAGCCCACCCACAATAAAAAAAAAACAACAAATCCTCTCCTCTCCCTCATTCATCCTACCCTTCTCTAGTCCACCCCTGCCATGTGAGGGGCTTCAAACAACAAATCAACCACCAATCATTCAAGGCCACCTCAACCTCCACTCTCATAATATTCCACCCTAATCTTTGACTGGACTCGATCTCCATTCTACCTAATCTTTGACATTGACTTTGTCATCTCTAACCAACCCTAGCACAAACTCTACCTCCAACTCAATCATCTCCATCCACCCGAACATCATTCTCACTAGCTTGACCTATATCTATAACACAGTGATCCCACCTCGAGCCCACCTATCTCCATATACAAACACCTTGGTCCACCACCATAGCAGTCCCACCGCTATTCGACAATGCTTCATCCTTAACAATCCCAAATCTTAAATTATCCCTTCTTTGTTCATTTTTTTCCCTTAGCTTCAATTATCATCCAAGTTAGGTCCAAGTCATCTGGTTAAATGGATCCACTTGGTTTCAACTTTAAAAATATACATAATATCTCTACTCAGTAGTTCTGGAGCCAAGTTTAACTTGATTTTCACATGTCCAAGCCATTTTAGGCAAATCCTCACTCCATTTATCCTCTATTAGGGAATTCAACTTTTAACACAATTCATTTGTTGCAATTTTACTATATAAATCACAACATCTCCATCTTTACAATGTTATTTCCTGCACACAGGCTGTTTTCACTGTCCAACATTATATTAATGTGTGTCATTGAAATCACTCAGCAATCACATCATGAATTAGTTCAAATGCAATATTATTCAGTATCATGGTTAAGGTTATTCAACAGCAGAGATTTGCTTCACTGGGCAATAAGAACATCTTTCAACTTCAACTTGGAACCTCCTAGAGTCATGTCATTTAATAGCCGCACAACAATTATAAACAAGAAAATCACCTCAATTATTTATAGCAAGCAAACATTTCACTTAGCCTAGTATGTTATAAAACTTCTACATAAATACCTACTATAGGACAAAAATGTGAAATATCCAATTTACAGTGGCCAAAACAGCCATCTATGTTCTGGCATGGACTAGGGGATATGTTCTGATGCTTACAGATCTAATAACTGACTGTACCATAATATATATGAGCTGCCCCTACCAAGGCGCCCCAAGATGTGCTGTGGTACATATCATGCCATAGCACCATATCAAGTTTCAACAAACTAAGTCAATAACAGGCATCTTGTGGGATGCACCATCTAATGCATGACTGTACTGCCCCACATCATGGCACTTCAAACTCTGTTGAGTCCATGAAGCAAGAATCAACAATCAGGATTTCTATCTAGTCTTCATGGAAAATGCTTTACACATAAACATGCAGCTAAATTAAAATCATAAGAATTAAAGATAACATGATAAATCAATTCTATCAACATGTATCTTTGCCAACCTCATATTTAATTTGTCAACAATCATATCATTAGGAAATTTGCAAAGCTTGGACCTAATCCACCAGGTTTATAAAATGTCAAAATAAGCTCTTATTTTGACTTCAAACCAATAGGAAAAGTAGATTCTCTTATAGCTGGATGATCAGATCAACTTGTAAAACTAGAACACGATTGTTATACGTAAATAAATATCTCCAAAAATATTGTAATTTAAGATTCACACAGCATTTTTTATTCTATGTGAATGGATCGATATTTCATAACATGAAAATCTAGAGTCAACAGGCGAAAAGAAGTAGAAATTACAAGCCTCAGACAACTCTGATTGCCTTCACCTGGTTGTTCTCATAAAAATAACGTTGATCAATTTGAAATACACTTAAACTTCTTTACATATTTAAAAATATTTTAACTTGAACCATTTATATCAAATGAAAATTGAAGTTGCTCATGTTTAAAATCAAATTTTCAATCAGAATGTAATTCTTATGAGCTCCACTCCATTTTAGCTGTTACCTAAACCAACATGGGAATTGTTGAATACAGAATTGAGCATTAAATGCATCTAGAATTGCGATACTAGCGCATTCTTCCCGAGATGCAAAGTTCTAACAAGATTTGCAGTAAAATATGGGAGGAAAAAAAAAATAATATATATATATATATAATCATTCTTTAGCCAATCTATGATAAAGAGATAAAGGGGGCACCTTAGCACCATTTGTAGTTCAGGTTAACCCTTAATTTGCGGAATATATAGGACAAAAATCGCCAACTCAAACCGAACCCCGTGCCAACCGGCCAGTGTTACGAGTCAGTACGCCCCGTACCAGACCGTACCAGGCCTGAACCGACATAGAAACGAAGGATGAACCAGGGAGGAAAAGAGAGAGAGGAGAGAGGAGAGAGGGAAGAAAGGAAGCCCGACAGAGACACCAACGATGGCCATCGGAGGGCCGTGGAGGCCTCCCAGGCTCCATAATCCTCTGCAAGAGGAAATGAGAGCAAAGAGAGAGGGAAGGAAGAGAAAAGGAGTGAGGGAAGACGGCTGGAAGGCCGTCGGAAGGTTGCCGGATGGCCGTCGTGGCCACCGAACGGTCCAAATGTGCCAATGTGCCCCACGGTCGCCATAGGTTTAAAACGGCAATGCCCCTATTTCATCATGTTTTTTTTAAAAAATGATAAATGGTGAAGCCAATAATAGATTTGATATAACGAAATCAGGGCATCGCCCGTTTCAAATCCGCCGCAATCGTGGGGTGCATTTGGGCCATCCAACGGCCACCCACAAGCCTCCCACCACCTTCCCCACACTCCTCTTCTCTCCCTTCCCTGCTCTATCTCTCTCTCTTCTTGCATCTCACGGAAGACTGCGGAGCCCCAGAGGCCTCAACGGCCCTCCGACAGCCTCGACAGACCACCGCCGACCTTTCTCTCTACTTTCATCCTCTCTCTCTTCTCTCTTCCTCTCTTTCCTTCTTCCTTGCTCTGTTTCGTTGGTGTTCCGAATCAAACATCCGAACCGCACCGGTATAGTTCAGTACAAGGTTTGCCATACCGTGCCGAACCGGCCGGTACACCCCATCTCGTACCGGACCGGCGGGAACCGGCACGATTCGGCCGGTAAAATCGGTACACCAGCGGTACCGACGAATAAAAACGGAAGTGAGAAAGAGAGAGAGGGGAGGCAAGGGAGGGAGGTGGGAGCCGCCGGAGGCCGGCGGTGGCCGGCTGCGGCCGTCGGAGGGCTTCAGACCCCGTATCGCCCGATAGGGCTTTCAAGAAAGCAAAAAAGAGAGAGAGAGCGCTTGGAGGGGGGGCGGGGAACCTACCGGACAGACGGTGCCTCCGTTGCGAAGCTCCCGGTGGCCGGCGAACCGACGCAGACGGCCTGAGGGCGGTCGAGCGGGCGGAGCCCCTCCGCGGCTCTGCCTCC
>KE504633.1:1008614-1023826 GCA_000441515.1 Elaeis oleifera | reverse complement strand
CAGCAAACCTTGGTTCAGTACATCCCAAACCGCTCGGTTTGGGATGGTTCAACGAACCATATTATAGGATATAACTTAGTAAGTAGATTATTCTATGTAGGGTAACCCCCTGCTTCGGAATCTTCCAAGAATCTTGAACTTGGACCAACTTCTGAAATGCTTCCTTGCTAAAAATGTTTCTAAAGTATCCGCTTCCCCATATTTGCACTCAAGAGTATAGGACTTTTTGATGGAGGACAAAGGATATTAAACAACTAAACAGGATTTCCGTTTCAGCATAGACCTCCTGCCTCTCACCTTTTCTTGTTCATGCTTTCTCAATTGTCCTCTCTTCCTCGTGTACAAACTCCAACATCCCAAGTGAGCACATTACTTGCACAAAGATGTTGCCTTTAAACCAAGCAATGTATTGCTAATTGTCTTACCTTGAACTTTATGATATCAAGTAAACTCATTAAGAAAGCAAACTGTAGAGAAGCCCTACATGTTAATACCTTGATGGTCAAGTGAATCAACAAAAATTCTAAGCATTGCTTATACCTATCAATGCTATGGACCTCTAGAGCAGTATCAGTTTAACCAGACGCTATTGGCATCTTTCAAGTCAACTTATTCCCCAGTGACAATCACTTCAGGCCTGATGCACCTACTCAAGGCATTATTTCTAATAGTTGGATGTCCCCAAAAGCAAAATAGCTTTTACCAACATCATATTAAGTAACAAGCGAACAGATGGACAATAAGGAAAGAGGAGGCGGAGGTGCAAAGAGTAGAAGGGAAACATCAGAAAGTGGCAATGCAGGTAAAAAAAGCCCCCACAAGGAGATGCATATAATTAATTCCCATGATCAGGGCGCATTTTCAAACATCACAGAAAGCAAACTCATAATAATAACTTGATTCTTGGAAATGACAGAGATCAGAATCAAGAAGACCCATTGATCTTTTGATGGTGCTGACTTTGTAATTCAAAATAGAACAGACACTTGAGTCAAAGTAAGAAATATGTTCAAGTAAAATAGAAGACCTACTTGTCCTACAAAGCATGTAGGTGTGATGCAAGGATGCATGAAATTAACTCTCTTTTTATTTGGCTAAATGATCCAATTAACTAAAATCAATAATATTGTAGCATCTACACAAAAGCATGGATGTAGCAAGGACAAGGAACTTATTGTTCATCATGTAATAAGCTGGATAGTGCATCAAACTCCAAAAGAGTAAAATAAATCAGCAACTTCTTAAATCCTCAAGCGCATAATATGGAGAATAACAAGCCATTAAGACCTGAAATTCTGATCCAACCAATAAAAAAGAACTAATAAAATAACTAACAAGAATGCACCTTTTCATATGACAACATAATTATTCATTAGCATATCCTAAAATTCTGAACAAACAACCAAACATCTGCCATTATAATGTGGATGCTAATATAGTAGCAATTGCAGAGATCTAACATAAGCAGCACAGTTGAACTTCATATTGCATAATGTACCTACAGTGAAGTACAAATAACCAGATAATTTTGTTGTTAACCCAACTTTTAATGATGACAGCTACACATTTTTTTTATCTTAAAAAACGATGATAGCTACACCTAATTTTTTATCTTAAAAAAGAATACGGGAATAGAATTTGAATAGAGTGAACAAGTTACTAGGAGGGCAGAAAGCAAAACTAGTGTGTTAAGGTTCAATATCACAGTTCTGATTCAGACTGGGGGAAAAAAGGTAATAAGATAGTGGAATGAGACATTAATATTTAGTAATGACTTGACCTGCCCATCTTCATCCAGAACAAACTTTATAAAAGAATAACAAAAAATAAAAATGATTAACTTTGCATAGCACCAAAACCAATGGATATGAAATCGATCCAATAAAATGATACTAGCATGCATAAACTCTCCTTTGATGCCTCATCATTGAATGTAAATTTAATCAGACAAGGTTTACCATGGCTGCTCCTTCAATGGTGCAAGGTACACAAAACAATGGAGAGAAGAGTAGATTCATGAAGATGTTCACCGCTCAGCTGCCCTCACTAACAAGTTGATCAGATGCTTGTTTGATCATTCACCATTTTCTTTTCAAGAGACGGTGTCACTAACTACAACAGAGTGTCACTAATGAATTCCAGACAACTACAAGCTACTTTGTACCAATATCAGGATGCTGATTTTGTGTTCCCATCTTACACAAAAGTACATCTCATCAATGGTCTTCACTTGAGATTCTACATCTTTCTCATAATACTCAAGATCCAAAAGGTATTTCATGCACATAAAGTTATCTTCAGGAATCATCAAGTCTATAGATCAATTAGTGTA
Organism: Elaeis oleifera; assembly: GCA_000441515.1. Classification (NCBI taxonomy): domain Eukaryota; kingdom Viridiplantae; phylum Streptophyta; class Magnoliopsida; order Arecales; family Arecaceae; genus Elaeis; species Elaeis oleifera. The sequence goes on along the minus strand of KE504633.1, from coordinate 1,021,494 downwards.
TAGGAAGGGCTTCATCTAACTAGAAAACGTAATCTGCCTGTACCAGCTATTCACGCTCCATGATTGTCCATCTGGTATTGCAGGTATTTTTATAACCCTCAGTAATATGTCAAAGTGTCACTCATTTTGAATGGTAATAACAAGCTACCATCACCAACCCAAAAACATCTCCAATTGCCATCAATCTACACTGTCCAAGATGGAATCTGACAGGCACGAACTTATTCAGCTCTAAGCATCCTTAAGTATGTTCACATCTGTCTGCACTCTGAGCAGCCATTAATTCTCTGTGTTGCCACAAGAAAGGCAACCATACAGAAAAACTAATATAAGCATCACTATAACAATATCTCTCGTGGTCAACATAACCTTCAATTTCCACCACAAAACTACTTGAAAGAAGGCCATAAATATGCACCACTGTAAGCACAAGACCAAGGTAAATGTTGTAACCAAAACCATCATCAGTCAATATATCCATCACATTCCACCACAAAAACGACCACATGGGGAAGACACCAACATGCACCACTGGAACCAGAACATGAAAGCAACTGTCTGGAACTCTTTCGAATGGAAATGCAAAGTGGATACTTTCAGAAATTTTCAAAAAGGCATAAAAATTCCAAAGCAAGCCAGCTATATAAAAGTAAACTGCCTTAATTCCATCGGCTCACTGTCTGAAAAAAACCAGATTAATATATATCAGATAAGTTTGTAATCCAATGCCCTGCCCCGATGAACAAATCTTCAAAGCTTTCTAAACCCAAATGAGAGAACAACCAGCCAATACCACACCAACTAGCATTCTCCAAATAAGGATGCAGCAGATCAGGCCATCCTCAAGACTCAATGAACCCACTTGCAGCAGGATTATTCTATTTTTATGAGCACCATGTGTGATGAAAACAAAAACACTGTTAGATTTGAAAAAAAAAAGAAAAGAAAAGAATCATAGAAAACAAAGAAGAAGAGAAAGATAGAGTCAGCTTTCAATTTTTCATAGAATAAGCTTTTGGTCTTTTGACAAGATAATACAACATTAAACGCAGAATTTATCCTTCTCAATTTAATAATAGTCATTGGAAGTGCTGAATACATTTTTGTTCAAGAATTGTGACACTTTAATGCAGCCTGAATAAGCAACATTTACCTAAAGACAACTATGAATAAGGAAATTAAAAGAAAAAATTCAAGTAACAAGCAAGAAAATTCTTAAGGAATGGAAATTACTGAGTAAGGTAAGTAAACATAACCTACATATTATCAAGATCAATAAAGTTTGCTTTCACCAGCAAAGCTGCAAGCCGATAAAGACTCGGTGGAACAGGGGTGTTGACTTCCATATGTTGATAATACTGGAACTTGAACCCCAAATCTGAGCAGCATGTGACTGTCAAAAATAACAAGCACAGTATAACAAAATCAAGCAATACTTGAGAGCAAAATCAAAAAAATAAATCTCAGAATAATCAAATACTGTCAGACCAAACCTTTGGAAATATAGGAATGAGGTTATAAAAGATACTATCCTCAGGATAAAGTTCAAAACACTCCAACACCTGGCACATCACATATAGGCAAGCATCTCCTATCAGTTGTATCACAATAATAAATTTGGTTACTACATTCTTTCTTCTAGAAATGATGGTAAGAAGCACATTCTTGCAAAGATGGTTTGCTGTAACATAAATTAGCCTTTCAAAAGAGCCAAAGTTAAGAAACATTTAAGGACAATGTAGCAACATAAGCGCATGACAACTTACAATATCAAAAACACGATTTGGGTCCAGATCAAAGTGCCCAATTAATGACTGCAAAAGATCATATATTAAAGACCATTAAGCAAAAGAAGAATGTTCCCATGATAACAGTTTTGCATGCATGAAAAAAGACATATCAGAACCTTAATTCTGCTAATTGTCACTGTTGATGTCTTCTCAGTCATTGAATCTAAGCCACCCTGACAAAGAAGTGTCACCTACAAAGACCATAAATAAGGAAAAGAAGTCGGTGAGCACCTTGCAATGAACCAATTAAAGGATACAAACCAAGTAGCAAACAAAATTTGAAAGTAGATTGGGTTTAGCTATATAGATATAACTTGTTTTGTATCTTTATAAAAACTGAACTTTTAGGAAGATGTGTGCATTATCATGGCAATCATATAATGGAAATATGTTATTTACTAATATTGGTTCTTCTTTTGTCTTTACAAATATATCTCATAGAAAGACATGTATATTATCATACCAAGGCATATTATGAAAGGAGGAAATGTGCTACGCATGTGAAAACAACTTACGAGAACATACAAGCAAAATTAGGGATTTAAAGTTTGCAATGAACACATGCATTTCATCTATATGATTCTTAATGAATTTGTCTTTGTCAAGTATAATATAAATCATTTAACATGAAGGCATATATTTGGTGCATAATATTCTCATTGAATATAAAATTGTACTTCAAAAAGATATCTAGAAAATTTTTTCGAAGTTATTATTGTCAAAAATTGTTAACAAACAAATGGAGAGACAAATGAGGAGATACATAAGAAATTAAAGCTAGATGGATAATGTAAACAGTGCTTCCGCACAATCATGGGTCCAATGGATTCCTTGGCATCTTAAGAGAAAATTCTATAGAACATTTACACTTTGCCATCCTAAATCACTGCAGAACCACCTAGAGTACTACTTTACCAACATCGTTTGCAAATTTGGGTTTTTCACAACCATATATCAATACAAGGAACTTTGTCATACGATGAAAAACACACCACAATTGGATATTTAAGCATCAACTTGAAAAAGAACATCATGACAAAAACATCATAATCTCAGTCACAGTACAAGCCCATTACAACAAGTGAAGGATATTTATCATGCTTGGTTCCTCTCATCATAAAGACTCAATGAAATAAAGAAATGGAATAAAAACAACCACCAATTGGCATAGCCCTCACTCTCCTCTCGTAGAAGATTGAATTTTGTTTGCTGATAAAGAAGGCGGGTGTTTACTCTAACCTGCAACCAATGAATGACATAATTATACACCAGAGAAAAAGATTGAGCAACCAGATTTAGAAAAGGGGGGGGGTGACAATGCAAAAAGCAGCTTGAATGAAAACATTCAACATTGGAAAACAGATTTAAAGAAAACACAAAAATTCTAGATTATTACTATATACATATATGTTATTAAACTGGGGTAACTGATACATCCATTAGCTTAATGCAGTAAGGTAAGTTAGTTGTAGCCCAGATTCACTTATTTAATGTATGTACTAACCATTCATGTGTCTCGATGACAATTCTAAAGAAAAACTTAGTGTGGAGCAGATACAACTTTGATATACAGATTATGCCATTTATATGACAAGTCTAAGCATACATGCCTTCAGTAGACCACACATAACACATGCTCTCAATTAATTAGCAACAGAAATATCAGCTCTGCTGTGGTAACCACTTGTCCATATAGCGTCAAACAACATAGCCACACCGTCTTCAACTCAAAAGACCATGCCATCTAATCAGTTATCCACCATCCTATGTTCCTCTGTTGGTGAGACATATAAACTACTAATAATTTTCTCGTTTCTATTTCTGTTCTTCCAAGTCTGATCGTATCAACTTAATCTTTGACCTACTGTATTGTTATAACATATTATTATCGTTAAATTCTGATAACATATTATTTAATATGTTGAAGAAATATAACCCTAATAATATTCTTTTGATAAATAACACAATTTTTTTAAGAAATAATAACTAAGAATTAGTGCTTGCTCCTTAGTATATAATATGTAAGAGCAATAGTTGTGACAAATTAATGCATTATCAACGATACCTGACCAGCCCGCCAAAACCCACATCCAACTTACCTGTAAGATCAATCCAACTGCACATGCATGAACCAACAGAAGAGTGAGTAACATATGCAGCTGCACAATACTAGGCATGCTGCATATGCAGCCAAAAATGCTATGTAGATCACCATTTCAGCCCTCATACAGGTGTGATCAGAGGACTGCACCTCCATGTGAAGCCACACATGCACCGTATTTTAAAACACAGGTTTGGAGTGATTCACCTAGCAACAAGTGCCAAGGAGTGACAGGTGTCTTTTGATGTTAGTTTGACACATATCAACCAATACAAACCAACATGGACAGCTCCTCCATCCTTGAACCAAACAAAAGAGCATTTTTATTATGAAACCCTCCGCCGCTACATGATCTCATCCAACCAGTTCAAATTTATAAATAGGAACAATTCATACAATAATAATTGTGTATAAAGGTTAAGACAAGTTTCTCAAAACCCAGGTCATAGGTCAACAGTGGCACTGCACATGCTCAGCAGTCACTTATGGAAACTATTGCTGGAATCTTGATGACACTTCTCTTTACAAACTTTTTATGGGTGAAAGGACAGAGGAGGATGGGATATGCATGAAATATCGATAATAAACTAAATAATGCTCCAGAGCTCAATTTTAAAATTTATAGGTATGAAATAATTATAGCTCAAATTGATCCAAACCCGCACACCTCTTTGGCCTTCAAATCTTGAGCCTTTATTTTAATCAATTCAGAATCCCACAGAAATTCTTCCTGCAAATGAGAAAGTAAAGAAGTGCCACTTTAGACATGGACAAGAAATGCATCAGTGCAAAAGAAAAAAAAATGACAACTTAATTTAAGCAAATAACAGGTCCCACCTCGCAGCGCTCTTGCAGAATCCTAGATGGAACAAATGATGACTCGACAAGCCATTTTGCCTACACAAAAAGATGTCATCAATTCTTTAAAAACAAATGACAGAAAAAAATGTTAAAAGCATTCAAAGACATTATAAAAAGGACAAAATTTCAGATTTTATAAAGGGAGTCTACAATTGTTGTAGACATTTCTTATTGGCCAACATTGTTATTAGCAGCAAGTTGATCCATAAATTTGATGTTAGCAAATTACAAACCCAATGATAAATGGAAGTAGCACTGGGTCATCATTAATAAGTTTTGGCATTTGTGCACAATAAAGAAAAGATTAATTTAGGCACAATCTTTTCTGAGAGTTCTTTGGAATTATGGTTTCCACTTATGTGCTGATAGGTGTGCCATGTTATGCACTGCTAATAAATATTACATGCTGTGCCAAAATAAGAATAAAATATTAATATCCTTTTATAATATCAAGTATTTAAAATAGGTGCTGTGTCAACCTACGCCTAGTTCACGTACAAGCTCAGCACAATACTTGTGACAGTATGTGAAACCTCAAACCACTATGGTGCTTAATTCTTACAGATTAACTATGCAGCGATTAACAATAATAGCAACTGTTTCAAATAACCAATTTGCATTTGTACCTGAAGATCAGTAATGGAGATTATCATTTACCTGGACAATAGATAGAAAATATAGAGAAAAGAAAAAGTCTACATATTGTCTCTAGAAAAATTTATGATAGAGTACCAAGACAAGTAGTTTGTGGGCTTCAAAATGAAAAGACGTGCATAAACAGTATATTGAAATAACTGAAACTATGTACAATAAGGTATTGATAAGTGTAAAAAGTCCCAATGATACAACTTACAAGAAGTGTATTTATAGTTAATATAGGCTTACATGAAGGATTAGCACTGAGCCTATATCTTTTTGCACTAATTATCAATGAACCTACTGCTAATATTCAAGAAATTTACAATGGTGCAAATGATATAGTGTTGATTGATGAAAAGAGAACTAGATTAAATACTAAATCAGACTTGTGAAGGAAAACTTCAGAAGATACGAGTTTAAAACATTAGTAGAACAAAGATAGAGTACATGGCATGTAAGTTTAGTGAGAATGAATATGTGATGGCAATTAATATTGATGATCAAAAGATACCTCATTGACCGGTTTCATCACATGAGATTTATCATACAAATAATGGAGAGATAAATGAAGATATATGTAACAGAATTAGAGGTGATTGGATGAAGTGGAGAGATGCATCTAGAATATTTACAATAGGTGCATATCTTGGAGACCTAAGGGAATATTTATAGAGTAACAATAAGGCATATCATGTTGTATTACTTGGCGTATTGGGCAATAAATGCATGTGTGGTAAAACCAAAATATATATAAATAAGAAACCAATATATTAAAGGTGCTGTAGGGGTTGCACAAATTAAGAATAATGGAAAATCAATTCAGATAGTATGGACACGTACAACAAAAAACTGAGGCTCCAATGAGATACTTTGATTTGTGTTAAAGATGGTAAGAAAAGGAGAGAAAGACCTAAAGTAACATGGATGGAGGTTGTGAGGAAGGATATGAAGAATCTTGGAATAACATAAGAGATGGTCCTAAATTAGAATACTTGGAGACTGAGAATCCACAAGGCCAATCCCAAATAGTAAGGCTACGTGGTTATAGGGATGGTTAAAAAAGAACGTCATCTCCTCAAGAAAAGTTGCTTGTTTCCATGCGCATTGAAAGGAGCTAACCCCATCTAAACACCCAGCATCGGTGCAAGGGGTTCCTATTTTCCTAACTGTATGACACTTCAACCTCCTAAAACCCAGCAAAAGACACTTCCATACAAAGAGTGATAGGTAAAATAAATACCTATACATGCACCAAAATATTTTGACAACTAAACTAACTAGTTAGTGACACTTCTTTTATGAAAGAAAAAATACATTCATGCCATAATAACATGGGCCTTGCTTCAGCCACTGTATACACAAATTCCTTGTTCCACAAGCAGTGGCTCAGTCTGCCTAGGAGCCTAGGCTCCAGGTTTACAGGGTAGATGTGTGCGGAATAGCCCCAGCCTTTCAGCTTTTACAATGCTTATAATGAACCATATTCAAAAGCCATAAGACAATAGAGTTCCCAAAGAATATATCTTACTAGCATTACTCAAATAACTTAAACAGCCTAGTGAGTCAACCAAAGATTAAAAAAAAACATTCAACACAATACTTAGGGATAAATAAATGGCAATATATAATGCCAATGCACAATAAAGTAATTATCACTTGATCCTAAACAGATTTATGATCAACAGACAAAACTCGACAAAAATCCATTAACATGAAAAGAAGTCAATACATGATTCAGGGTTTCTTATATCTCAAGGTTGTTACCATGGATAAAGACAAAAGAATCAATCAGATGTACATGTCTAAGCAATAAAATCCTAGATTTAACATGAAATTATGCAAACTGAGGTCAAACAATTTGGATGTCAATTGCTTACAATTTTGATAAGACGAGCACGACAATCTCCAGGCATCGTAGGCTGCAAGATGAGATAATTAAGCTGCTTTGTCAAACATTATTTATCATGTAAGCTCTGTTATCCAGAAGAGAAGAACATCCTATATTGTAAATAAAAGTAGCAAAGAAAAAGGATTGGAAATAGCATACAACAGAAGAAAAATATATTTGGAAATAAAACCAATATATTAAGTGCCTTTGAATAGTTACAATCTCAAAAATAAAGACAGCACTCAACATCAAATACAGGCCTTGACACCACAAGATGGGTCTGTCTTCAAGTCAGTTATCAATAGCATGATGCTTGCTGGACATTGGCTAGGCAAAAAAAAAAGTTCACGGAAAGAAATCCGTGGACATAATCCTTCAGATGACCCACTCTAATGCAACTCTCGGTGTTAAAAGAAAACTCTCTTATATACATGAAATCTCTACCCACAGTCCTCCCCCTGCACTTCCCTACCCAGCCCGAAAAAACGATTATTTCAGTGGATCCTCGATAAATCTAAAAAATATAAGCAAACGTGACAATCCTAAAAAATTGAGCAATATATCATCTTAGCATCTTTAGTCAGATTTCCAAAAGCAGACAGTTCAGAGGATCCTTAACAAACCTAATAGTATAAGTGAACATCATAATCCTTAAAATATAAGTCAAATTTCAAAGCACACATAGGCAACATTCAGACAAGATTCAAAAGGTTGGCTTCCAAGAAAGGGAGAAACGATAGCAATTGAGATGTTATAGTCACATAGTCATCTCTTCATCTGCACTAAATAACAAATATATAATCACAAAAGGGGATATACCACATGGATAACAAAAGGCGTAACAGTGACATATCATCTCTTTCTATGCGTCGCATAGCATAAAAACAATATCAAAAAAGGCTTTCTAGGTATCTTATTTGTAGCCACATACCAAACAGAAGAGGATGTAAGACCAAGGACTGTGTTATAGGATTTTGGATTGATGAGACAGAAAAGAGAAAAAGGATGGAGAAAACAAACAAAATGAAGGAAGAGGGGAGCATACAATCACCAGACAAAGGACAAAAATTAAGAATGGGATGAAGAAATGGGTGCAATAATCATGGGATTTTTTTTTTTCAGATTCAGGATTCATCATTAAGATTACAGCACTTAACTCCCTTGCCTCATAAAATTGAGGCCAAGACACAATAATATGTTCAAAACTTTCCAAATCCAAGTTATATCCATGACCCCGAAATAAATGCAATAATGTCTGCAAACGAAAAATAAATTGAAATATAGAGTTCTCTAGTCAAAAGTATTTCCTGACTAAGATTGAAGTCATGAATTTTAAGAAATTCTAAAACAAACTTAGATTTTTTATAAAAATCCCTAATTTCAGCCTTATTTGAAAAAACTAAATGCAGTCTCATCATCACTTCAATTTTGTGAACCTTATTGCTAGATCATAGTGATAAGATCTACATTGAACTTTTGCACTTCCACAATTTGATGGTAAAACAAATAAGGCTCCTCACAGTCAGATTGTTGGATCTTGAACCCACATGACTTCGATGATCTACAGTATGACAGCACCCTAACAAATAGTTCATAATATTGGATATTCTTGACCTTGATCGTTGGCTATAGTTATCGCAGTAAACCATCAAAACAGATATAATGGATCTTGATGATTTATTCCTGAGTGGTTGGATTGGTGTGTCAATTGGCAATGCATCTAACGAACTATCAATCTACAATATTTGAATCTTCTAGAAAGAACTTTGGACCAATCCTCGAATCTTTATCAATTCAAACCATCAGCTGGCTAATTTTCAACAAATGAGCCTTTAATTTTTTTCACTTGCTGCGTTGGTTCATAATCAGCCAGATTTGCAAATTATGGTCCTTCAGATGCCACACATATCATCTTCATGTCATCTGGAAGAGTGCAGAGACACCAACCTCTTCTCAACAGCCAGCAGAATCAGGTTAGCAGCAACTTTTTCTTAAAGGCATGAACCAATCAGTATAACTGAACAGAAATATGAAATATGTTTCAACACGGCCTTAGAGCAAACTAGCCTTTTTGTATAGCCAAGTTCCAAGCACCACCAAACTGTTATCTTCTATTTCTCCCATGTGGATAACCAGCATTTAGCCATGAAAACAATACAACTAATCACTGATAAAGGATTAGCCCTAAAATTAAGACGACGAAGCCCCAGGGACAAGGTTATGATATTTTAGTTTAAGCAGAGAAAGGAACCACATAAATGAGAGAAGCAGAATAAAGGAAAGAAGAGATGGATGTCAAATAACCACAATTTTTTCTATTCAAATTAGTTTATGATCCCAACTTCTAGATCTTCCCCAACCGTATGTAAGGAGTTACCTAAATCACATCCTAACACAATCCTGGTAAATTTAAATTTTGCTACACTAACAAATCTAACCATAACCCTTTTTCACATTCAACTACGAAGTATACAATCCAATTGCACTGAAATATCTACCTTCCATTTAAGAGTATTGCCTAAAAACCTAACATGAGCACCCCCTTAGACTAAAATACAAATTATATGGAATGAGCACTAAATGGGCAATGCAACCAAACGCCCAGGCCCCTAGCACTAAGAAATTATGAAGTAAATCATACCAAGAATGATAAAGCTTGGCCAAATTATCAACAAAAACAAACAAGTCAGAATATGAAAGCAAGGCCTATCCAGCTTTTGGTCATATATTGGACAAAAATGTAAGCTGCACTCTACAATAGGATCTGTCTTGGACACTGATTGATCCAAATTTAATAAACCTTCAAATCAACAAGATACTATGTAACTTGTATATATATTATGTGATACTTGCTAAACAACAACTGATATTTATTTTTGAGAGGATAAGAAGGGAAGGCGGAAGGGGGGGGGAGGATAGAGTGAGAGAGAGAGTGAGGGACTCTCTTTTCCATCCAAGATAATGAGGTTAGTTGGTTAATAGGTGTAATGGAGCAGATTTGCTTTAGGATTCCTAAGACTAACCGACTACTAGATTAGACTACAGTGTTTATCAGTGGGCCAAGGCTAGATTTACATAAAGCTGTATCTATGCAAATACTTGGTTTATAAATTATCACAAGATAGTGTGTAACTAACCATGCATTCCTCCACCCTTGTTTTACTCTTTTTGGGCATAGGGATACTTCAAAGGGTTGTTCCATGTTTTATGGCCATAAAAGTACATGGGGTAAAGCGAGTGTCCCCACCCACCAACTAGCACTCTGCCTTTCATAGTAGGACCCTTTTTTGATATGAACTTACAAATGTTAAAATGAAGCAAAGCAGTAATTGAACCTACAGCATTCAGTAACATACAATAAAACACATTAACACAGCTTCCTCCATAAGGATTACCCTACAGGATTTTGAGAAGTGTCAATATAGGTAGTCACATATGTTAGGCAACCTACTATATATAACAATCAAGAAAATTTATCAATACTCAGAGCTCAACATGTTTTTTACAATCCACTTCTCCAAAATGAATTGTCCTATTCTCAATGATCATACACATTCCAACAGGCATTCACATTGGTCTCGCAGTTGAATGCATCCAACCCAAACTTGACTATTGATAAGATACTCGGATTTCAGGTTTCGTCTTGCATTCAGAACCAATTAGCAAACCAGCTTGTTGATAATTTAACAATGTTCATGCAACCTGAAAAATTAATTAAGCTCGACCATAAACAATATAATAGGATGCACATGGTTCATGAAAGATTTACTTTAATTCAAATCTAATTGACCTCATTTTGAAAATGAGGAGTCCAAGTCCAGAATACAGCCACATTATTCACTTTCCAAAAGTATCCAGGATTTCAAGATCAAGCAAACTTTGAAAGAATTCTCAAACATATAAGCAAGCATCCAAGTCAACAGCTATCAACCATTCCAATAAAATTCCAGTGTTCAGGATACATAAAGAACTAAAACTCACATCTTGCCCCATGTGGGCGATGATATCGGCGATGATGGTCGCCATATCCTCCCTCTGCTGCTCCTCCACGAACACCACCGAGTCCAGCGCCACCCTGCACTTCTGGAACGGCAAGTCCCCACGAACCTGCGACCAGACGCCGTCAAGACCGCACCCTTACCATCAAGAAAACACGGGAACGCAACCCAAAACCCTAGAAGACAATAACGCACCATGGCCCAGCAAAGCTCGTAGAGGAACCGCGTTATGGGGACCGGATCAGGGATCTTGAAGGCGGCGTTGGAGGCCTTCCATTCCTGGAGGCATTCCTCGGTGATATACTTGAATTCAGGGGATTGGACCGACATCGAAGGCGCGAGGGAGAAGGGGCCGATGAGGGGAGGGAGACCGAGGGCTTCAGAAGGTTGGAGATACGGAGATGTAGGGTTTCATGGAGATTAGGGTTTTGAAGCGGAGGGCGAAGGGATGGGGACGAGGGGGCGCAAGACGAGAGTGAGAAGCTGGGAGAAGGGAAACGGGAATGGGCTAAATTCCCGCTGGAGTTCCATTTGCCTACGAGATGATGAGACCCAGCCGGCCCGATACTAACAATGGCGGTGGGATAAGCAAGCCTTTAATTAATCCCGGATTAGCCTAACGGGCCAAAACTGGACCGGCCTGACCCACGGGGCAATAAGCTCCAGTGAAACCCTTCGTACACCGCAGACGGTGCAGAATCACGCACATCATCCATAATGATTGATTTTTATATTTAACCGATGAAAAAAAAAATTTATGCATCGCACTCTGATCCTATGCATGATTAAATCATCATAAACGATACATGCAGTTCTGCACCGTCCGCAGTTTGCTGAACGCATAGAACATTAGAACCATAGATATGATCATTTTAGGTTGTGATTTGCGTTGTATAAAATGACCGCAGTAGATACTCCGAGTCCTCATCATCCCAAAAAAAAAAAATGTCATGGGTCCTCGTTCACTATCATCGTACCAAGAACCTAGCAATGTGCTTCATACGTGATTGTTATCATGACATCCATGACACACGCGATTCCTATAAGAGCATTGCATAGATGTGGGTGAGCCTATATTGGTTTAAATATAATACGTGCACACATTTATTACAATGGTTTCAATACTTTAAATGTTTCAATATGTACGCGCGTGCACACGTATACGTTGGATAAATGATAGGCATTTTGTGTAGTGGAAATAAAGATCAAAAGAGTGAGATGCAGAATGTTCATTGCATCAAGATCTATTTCATGATCAAATTTGAGATTCTTTTTGTTGGGATATACCGACCGACCCCCGACGCCGACTCACCGACCCGACGCCGACTCACCGACCCGACGCTGACTCACCGACCCGACTCCGACTCACTGACCCGACTCCGACTGGACCCGACTCCGACTCACCGATGGATACCGACTCCGACTCACCGATGGATCCCGACTCCGACTCACCGACTCCGACCGCCCGAGAGTCGACTCCATGCCGGTGGACGACGTCCACTCCCAGTCGGGTTAAACAACTAACGCCGACTTCTACAGATTATCCGGATGCCGACCGCGCTCTGGAGTCGCCATCCAACAATGAGGGCCCGACTTACAGTCG
>KE504633.1:959533-985193 GCA_000441515.1 Elaeis oleifera | reverse complement strand
ATCTGTGAATGCAATAAAATAGCTACACCTTCCTCTGGTACTAATGCTCATAGGTCCGCATACATCACTATGTATTAGATCTAGAACTTCATTAGCTTGTTGACTTTTTTCAGTAAAAGGTGACTTAGTCATCTTCTCAAGAAGACAAGACTCACAGATCGACAATGATTCACAATCATTGATATTGAGGATACCCTCTTGTGCTAACCTGTTTATCTTGCTCTTGTTAATATGATCGAGCCTGCAATGCCAAAGGTAGGCATCTATGACATTATCTAATTTTGGACGTTTATTTGGAGTATACATTACACTCACAGACTGTGACAAAATATAGATATAATTTCTTAATTGTCCTCGCATTATTGTAGTATTATTCATAATGATATCATAATAATCATTCTTTATTGATAAAGTAAAACCATCTTTGATCAAAAGGCCAATAGAGATTATATCAATCAAGAAAGATAGACAATAGTGACAATCACTTAAAATGACATTATTAGATTTGAAACTAGCTCGACGACTCCTAAAGTCAAAATTCAAACTTGACTTCTATCTCCCACATTTAGGAATCTCTCACCGTTCTCAAATTTTTTACTAACTTGAAGTCTTTGCAATGAACTGCATATATGAACTGGACTTTCGATATCCAATACCGAGGTAGTAGTGTTACATATAGAGAAATTACAAGATGTTATCAAACAAGCACCTTGACCAGCAACTGATTGCTCGTTTCTCTTTAGACTATTTGGGTCATAATCTACTTGACTCGATTTAACCCTAAATTTTTTAGCTAGATTGGGCTCAAGACCAATGTTCAACTTCTGATACTGGCTATCGAAGTTGGATCCAATAAGCTCATCACTGTCAAACAGTGAGTGGAGCGACAAATTGCTAGCTATTTCTGAAAAGAAAGAAAATATAGACCTAATTAGTATATGAATTAATCAAGCATAAAGACATAAACTTTAGTCTAAAGATTCTTCCACTATTTTATATGAATTAGTAGTCTCTACCTCTAATTCGAAGAATTACCTTAATTTCTTAGCGGGTACTAAAATCTACACAGACTGCATACAGATCCGAGTATGGCTCGACTAACCCATATGCATCTATGGTAGATTTTTAATCAATTTTTTTTCAAATAATTTTAATAATTAATTTCATCTTAGATTTTATTTCAGTAAGCGATGGACCTCCACTGAAAGTCTTAATTAGGTCCAACCATTAATATGAACCTACTCAGTGATTCTAACTAATGAATAATCGAACACAAGTATGGCTCGACCAACCCAACTACTCACCAGATAGTACAATAAATTATCATATGATGAATAATAATTCCATCATTTATAAAATACCAGACGGATGGTACCTGCAATATCAATCAGAAATAATGGATCCATTACCCTTCACCTTAATAGGAGGTTATGATTTAGTTATCACCATAACTAGCTCATTTTATGAACCTAATAATTTAAAAAATTTGGTTAACATAATTTAAGAAAATTAAGAAAATTAAATACACAGACGAGCTAATCTTAATCCTCTCACTGACTTCACCAAATCACATCAGGGTGGACTAGAAATAAGTCGGTTCAACTGACAAGTCAGCAATCCTCCCACTGACTTTACTAAGTCATGATGAGGACTAAGACAAGTCGAAGTAGGAGCACCTAAATCAGTCACAACTGATTTTCTAGTTTGTATGGATCAAACCCCAATCGTTAAGCGATCTGATCAAAACATGATTTACCATGTTGGTCAGATAAGTGAGATCGGTAGGAGAGATATGTTATTAACTCATCATAGATCCGATCTATGCGAGTAGCTCCCAATTAAAGATCATCGGTCAAGACTGTCAAACTTACCTTAGACACCAACTGATTAATCAGTTTCAACTGGATCAACTTATGGATTTGGATTCAACTACTGAGCTCAAGATCAGAGTCCATTTGGATCTAATCAAAGACATGGACTCGACCAACTACAACTATTGTATTGACTTTAGAAAATTTTGATTTAATCTAATTTCTCTTCTTAGTTTATTTAATCTTTGATTCTAACCCTAGGATCTAATCCACTTAGAAGGATCTGATTAAGCTAACCCATAAACCCATCATCCATATTTTATGTGAATGACATTAGATCTTTAATTCATAATTTTAGATATAATATGTTCAACTTAATTCTCAATTAAGTTTGAGGCTGTAGGTAGGGTTTGATATTAAAATAATTTAATTTTATAAATATTTTATAATTAATTTTTATTCATAATTATGTAGATCTGAAACTTGAATTGACTCATCACAATGGGTCGACTAAGTTTCGAGACTTAGTTGACTTATTGATGATGAATTATAAATTATAATTTCAATCTATTTCATTGAGTCAACTCAATAAAAATTGAGCTGACTAACCAGGATCCAGAGTCGACCCAAACAATACTGAGTTGACTCAACAGATAACTACAATAATTATATTAATTTCAGCTCAAAATAATTCTATATAAATAGTAATAAAATTAATCATAAATTATTTTAGAACTATTTTAAACATGTTTATGATTCTAGATTTTATTTGTAAAGATTAGATGCAACTACTTTTCATATAATGGATCACATACACAATCTTAGGATTTTGTAGAAAAGTAAAGCTTTCTTTTCACATTCATCTTCATGGGATATAGTGACAATGGCACCCCTATACATCATAAGAGGATCCAATTGAATGAGAAAAAGAGAGAACTAATCTTTATTACCTCCTATGATCGGATGACTTGGGGACAAATTCGATCCGATTACTTCACTACTCAGATCATCTAATCTAAATAATTTAAATCTAATCTAAATTATTTTAGATCTAATTATTATATTTTGATCTTATTAAAATTAGATAATAATCATCATAATAAATTTTATATACTTCAATTTAAAATTAGATTTTATAAGAATCAGTACAAACTAGGACAACCTTTGCACTGTAAGAGATAAACCTTACAACAGGACAACCTTATACTAGTTTGTATGATTTGATCTATAAATAATTTTAGATCTAAATACATATATCAGATCTAATTTAAATTAAATTATAGATCTAAATACATATAATATCATGTCATATAGAACCTGGCTTTGATACCACAATTGAGATGCGCAGGGATTTCATGCATGTATTTCAAAAATTTTACAGTAAAAAAATATTAAATTAAACTATTTAATCTATAAATATATGTATAAAATTTGATCTTAAAACTTCTATAAATAGATCTATAACATGATTTATATGCATAAAAATCTGAATTTAAAATAACAAGCATGTGAACAAAAACAACACACTATGATAGATCTAATCTACCACAGTGAGGGTTCCGAACCCAATACCTGAGCATGGATAGTCAAACTCCACAATTAAAAATATAGATCTGAAAGTTTTTTTTGATCGCTAGCAGTCACATAAGCATCCGACCTCTACGGATGGTCCACATGAAGCCCTCGGACCGATCAATCCTCCACAGGAGTGTTAGCTCATGCAATCGACTTTTGATGGTGGATCTGATTTGATCTCCTTCTTCGATCATCTTGGATTTTTTCGATGTCGAAGATAGATCAGAGGAGGATGCTGGATGGTAGAGAAATTAGATGAAGACTCGCTTCTCTTTGATTTTTTTTCACTCAGAAATTTTAGAACGATTCTAGATCTCTCACCCGAGAGGAGATAGATCTCCTTCTTTGCACACGCCAAGATGGTAGAAACCCACCCAAACCTTATGCCTTAAGAAAGATGTTCGGCCCTCTTTTCTTGATATCTCATGGTAAAACTCAAAGTTCATTTGGTGTACAAAATCATAACTATTTTATGGTTGTCACAGAAAATAAACTTGGATGTGATAACGAGTTGTTTGATTCGAATTCAAACTCTCTTTGAATTTTAAATCAAATGCCACTTAACCCATCCATATCCAGATGAAAGAAAGGCCGACCAAGGCTTTTGGCATGGAAAAAATCAGGATTTATTCTTTTCTCACACATATTGGGCGCCCTTCACAAGAAGCTGGTGTGTGGGAGGATATAGATCAACATAGGTTTTGAAATTCAACCTGCTTTGAATTCAAAATCAATCCAACCTAATCCTATCACTAATGGGTGATAGTAGAAGGCTTTGGTGTAGATTATTCAGTGTACAAATAATTTGTGTGATGAAAGAAGGCATGGAGAGAAAGGGAGGTGCAAAGGGAGAGAGAGTTTCATTTATTTGAGACTCTAGGATTTGGCCAATTAGATTTCTTTCAAACTCAATCCGATTAGATCCAAATAAATATGATGAATCTAATCTAATTAAACTTTCATAATCTCAATTAAATTTGACAAATCAGTGAATTAATTGAGCCATAGACCTGATCAAATTAAGATCAATTCTCCTTACCGATTAGGTCATCTCATAACCTAATCAGACCTGATCTGATTGAATCCAATTCAATCAGACTTAATTCAGACTTTAATACTCAATCAAATTGAGCTAATTAGTGATCTAATTACTAGCTAATCCTCTATTAGTGATAGAGTCCCAGTTCAGTGGGACTCTTCACCAGAGTCCCCGTCCAGTGGGACTCTTTAAATCAGCCATCTGATTGGAGAGAAACTTCTAATGTATGTGACCCCATAGATTCGAACTTAAGTCAATAGTACAAGAACAGATTTTTATACTAATCGAAGTAACGATCTAGCAATGGTATCCGATGTCTGGATAGGCTGAATGTATGCAAAGCAACACTCAAGAACCTACTTGGATACAGTTACCATATAATTTATTCTTTTGACCTTTGATGCAAGGATGACTTAGAGTTTAAACTGTCAACTCCTAACAGGACATCCATTATGTGTCTTAACCTAATAAATCATGTGACTCCTCACAAGGATTGTCCTGGTCAAGATCTTACTAAATTGAAATACAAAGTATTCTCTCTAATCTCTTAGAGTGATCAATTTTATCTTGACTCACGTACCGACTTCACAAGTACTTGACTGTGCCCAGAAATATTTCGATCCTGAATTAAAAATTTAGGTAGTCTAGCACCAAAACACAGTGAATTGCTTGCTTGTAAGTCACCGTGGTGATCTCAGATCGGAGGGATACTTATACCCATATCCCTTCGAAATAACTCTTGACAGCAGAATGCTCCGGAGTTGATCACGTTCAGTAAAATATACTCCTACATTTTATCTGCATGCTATACTAGCATCTCCATGCTCCTTGATTAAGAGAACAACCAACTTATATGATACACAATGACCTACACTTGATATGTCTATCATCCTAATAATAGCATATCATTTGGTTGCGAACTTATTTAAAGACTGAAGGATAAATCCTCCTTTATCGATTTAAAATAGTCCTAAGGACTTTCATCATAACATAGAAGTTCGATATAGAAGATGTACAAGCTTATGATGAAAATTATCAAATAATATTTATTAATAATTAATTCATATACAATTATATCAAATAGCACAATCATCAACAGATTGACGATTGACTTTGGAACACATTTTCCAACAGTTTGTCGCATTCTTTTAACACCAATATTAAAAATAAGCCAAAAAGTCAAAGACTTTTCAACTAATGGAGTCATTAGTCTTTCTCATTTTTATTATATATGGTATTTCCTTCTTTCTCATTTTTATTATATATTTTTTATCGATACATACTATATGATTGTATTGATACTAAATAAATTAATCATTAAGCAAGTCAATACATATCTCCAACTAAATCGATTTATAATTTTCTAAATATAAAGTTCACCAATACATACTAGACGATCAAGTGATATAGACTTAGTAAATTAGTCATCTAACAATCCAGTATGGAACCTCCAAGCAAATTAATATATGGCTTTTGGAAAATTATATTCATAGTATATAGTACATGGTCGGTGATACATACTTATCAACTTCCTAATATATACTGTAAGCTTATTTGATATACATCCAGCAATAATCTAATATATATTTAAAGTAAAGATATATTCTGAAACTATATATCAATTTATTAAAATATATATTAAATAATTACTAGATGTATATTAAAAATTACAGTATATATCAGAAAGTTGATAAGTATGTATCATCATATCATGTAGTGTATATTGATAAATATGATATTTAAAAATATATATCAATTTACTTAGAGATGTGTATTTGATTATTAGATGATTAATTTGCGGAGTATGTATCATCTGACCATATACTACGGATTGGTGAACTTCATATTTAAAAATTATGCATCAATTTATATGAAGATGTATATTAGATCATTGAAGGTGTATATTAAAAAAATTTACGATATATATCAGAAAATTGGTGGATATATATCACCAAACCATATAGTATACATTGATGGATATAATATTCTGAAAACTATGTATCAATTTGTTTGGAGATGTACATTAAATTATTAGATGACAATTTATTAGGTATGTATCATTTGATCGTATACTGCATATTGATGAACTCTATATTCCAAAAATTGTATATCGATTTTTCTGAAGATATGTATTGACTTACTTGATGATTAATTTACTTGATATGTATCATTTAATAATGTAGTATGTATTAATAAAAATATATTATAAAATAAAAAAAGAGAATACTATATTTTTTATTTAATTATGAGACTAACGACTTTATTAGTAAAGTCTTTGACTTTTAGATTTCTTCTTTAAGATTGGCATTGAGAGAAATAGGGCAAAATAGGAAGCCCACCTCATATGATATTTATAATGCCCACCCATATGATTTTGTTCGAAAACATAAATGACATTCCTCTTAGAAAAACATTAATCTCAAATGACATGCTTGTGTTTTTATTTTATTTTATTTTTTGATAAAAGGGATGAGTCTAGCTTTATTCACTCCATGGAGAAAATGAAAGAAAGATGTCGCTTGGATTTTATATAGATCCGAACAGGGATCTGGGGAAGATGGCACATAACTGACATTAGAAATGTAATCGCATGCTTCAAACTCAATTCATGCAAAACTTTGTTCTACTTGGAACGTATGCTGCATTGGAGAGTTGGCACTTTGGGAATTAGCAGATTGTCCTGTTACATTTCTATTAGATTGGCCATTTAATCCAATAATTCTCCTCTCCACGTTGCCAAGTCTGATTGGATGGTCGTTTTGACAAATATCATATTAGAATCAGAGCTTGAACGTGAGAGATCGTGGAATCTTTTGCTCCATGATTGAACTGAGAAGAACCCAATGTAATGTGAACCAAATGCAACTGGGTGAGGCCTCTTTCGACAATAAAAATGCAATAAATGTGCCCGCAACGTAGGCAATTATGCCATTCCTTTCTTTTCTTTCAAATTTTCTATCCAAGTGGCCGCAATGTTTCCAAAAGTAGTCACACTCACTCCGTAAAAATAGTCAATATAAGCCAGAGGCTGAGCTATAACAAATTCTCTTGAATCATCTATGACACAAAAGAAAATTCCATTGCATTGTAGAGGCTACTTCAATATATTGGCCTAGCTGATATAAATGTCTTTGTCTCTGTTAGATGTAAAACAGCCACCACCAAGCACTCAAATAAACAAATAAAATATAGATTTAATTTAATTTAAAATCCTATTATAAGTTATTTAGGCTGTTCAATAATTACAAAATCGATCTCATTTATAAATAATTATATCGGAGAGTATAGAATAAATGGGAGATGCTACATGAGCCCATGATGTCCTAACCAGCTCACATTCTTACGTGCTAATGATTGCGACAAGGGGGAGAATAACTTATGACTTGGAGGGAGAAATGATTGCGGAAAGGATAGTGACCACCGAGAGGAGGCTTGTAGTATGTATCAAATTATTGCTGTGGTCCCTCATATGGTACCTATATTTTGAAATAAATTAAAATAAAAAAGAAGCACAGTCTTTTCCTAACGTCACCTGCAAGGGCTTCTTCATCGTGCAGTAATTGACAGGGCAGCATACCGAAGAACAGAGAAAAAGAAAGCGGGGAATAGTCCTTGGGGGTTTTCGTCGTCGTGGTTTCCTTGCCCTAATTCGTTTTGCGGCAAAACAGCTGCGGCAACTGATTCCAGGAGAAACAAGGATCGGGGACAAGAAAAGATTAAAAAAATTATATATTATTTTATTAGATGATTAATCATATTTTGATTTTTATAAATTTTAATATATTATTTTCAGTACAGAGAACTTCAAGTTAAACGATTCTATTTTTAAAATTTTTCCTATTGATTATTTCAAACATTTATGAATCGAACCGTAAGATTTATTTTTATTTTATATTTATTATTAAAATTTATTTATTAATAATATTTTTTTTGTGAAAATCAAGATTTAATCTTGATGATATATATGTTATTGTTAGTTGAGCTAAAAAAAATTGTAATAATTTTATTATTTAAATAATAAAATATTCATATTAACAAATTTTTTATATTAAAATTGTGGTGTCTCTTGTATATGGATTGCTTGATTATTTTATTTTTTATTTTTATTATTTTATTTATTAATTATCTGAAAATATTATAAAATTAGAAAAATTTATAAAGATATTCTTTAAAGTTTGACTATGTTACATTTAGAATTAAAAGAAAAAAGTTTCAACCGTGCATCAAAATTTTGAAATATTGCAAAAAGATCCAGCCGTCTGTCACTGTTAGGCAACATTATAGTGTTAAAGTAATCGAGAGTTTAAGGTTTATAAAATATCATAAATGCTCTTTTTTTCTAGTTACTCCAGAGAACGGAAAATATAGAGAAAAAATCTAAAAAAATCATAAAAAAAGGGATGGGCAAAGAAAAAAATTTCTTTTCTCGCGTAAATTGATCAAATTTTTCTTGTTTCCTTTTTTTATCATTTCTTTCTCTTTGTCAAAGATCTATGGGAAGAAAAGCATAGAGGGAGATTGGAGGGGGAATGTCGACGTTGGTGAAGACGTCTGTGAGGGAGAAGGTGACGGTGGAGACCGATGGGAGGTGGGTGTCTGCAAGGAGAAAAGCGACGGAAGAGACCGATGGGAGATGGGCGTCCGCAAGGAAAAAGCGATGGCAGAGACCGACAGGAGGTGGCATCCGTAAGGGGAATGCTGACATCGGTGAGGGCATCCATGAAGGAGAAGGCAACAGCGGAGACTGATGGGAGGTAGGTTTCTGCGAAAGGAGGATGATGATAGAGACTGACAGAAGGTGGGCATCCGCAAGGAGGAAGATCGACACTGGTGAGGACGTCCGGTAGAGGGAAGCCGATGGTAGAGATTGGCGGGAGGTGGGCGTCCAGGAGGGCGGTGACATTGGAAAGGAAGGTGATGACGGTGACGATGGGAAGCAAAGCACTTGAGGAAGATCGGAAGAAAAGGTAGACGCCGATGACGATGGGAAGGAAGGCGATGGTGTAGACCGATGGAAAGTGGCAGCAGGAGAGCAGGAAAGAGATCAGAGTGAACTAGGGCAAATTACGGAGTATACACATGGTGGATAGCGCGTAATCAGGAATCGATGCATTATAAGAGGTAACGTGGTATGTTATCCATCGTGGGATTTTGCGCGGTCCAATTGCACCCGATCCATAGGCAAAAAAATAAATAAAATTTATATATGAATTAAGGGTATTTTTGTCATTTCATCTTTTTTGTTAATACTGTTAGGCCGGAGACAGACGACTGGGGTGCTTTGCAATATTTTCAAAGTTTTGTTGGTGGTTGAAATTTTTTTTCTTTTGAGATCTAAGTATAAAACAGTCAAACTTGGATGTCTCTATAATTTTTTTAAAATTATTATTGCTTCATGAATTATAATGGTATCCTATTTAATTACATAAAAAGGAAAACGAGTTTTGGTATTATTGTTTGTTGATTATAAATTTTTTCCAACAAAATAATGGAGGTGGCGAGCCGGCAATACATGAAATATGAAATTGTTTGTAATTTATATGCTAAATGAGGTATCAAGCAAAAATTTTGTTGCATTAAGTCTGATCTAATCGGTCACATAGGAGACTAATCTGTAACTAGTTATATTTGACCGAGTTTAATGTGCAAATATGCACTTGTGATGTGTAAATATGCCCTTAATAAGATCGAACTGGTCCTATAGCACCCCTTGTGGAGTCTGGTTCAAAGCTTATATTTAAAATACTTACATTCCATAAGGCTTTATTCATAAATATTCTCACCTAATTTCTAAAGACATGGCACGTTAAAAACTTAATGCTCAATGCAATTGATGATTGCAGACGAATCTCTAATCCAATTTAACGTTGGCTTTAAGTCCTGCAGCAGTGGGCGAGTTCCACTCTCTCGTTCCACTGCATTAAGCTTGGACTTGGTTGAGACGTGCTACGTGACCGAACTAGTTTAAATGAAAATAATAGAAATTTTTTTCACAAACAAATTATTTTGTTTAAGTACTTTAATATCGGCCAAATTACTCCTCTCCATTATTGAACTTGAAAGCAGTCCTAACCAGATGCATGATGAGACAGGCTAAAACATGATGACAGTAGCAATTGCAAATAAGCCCCCCAGTCACCAATTCCATTCCTGCCTTCTCGTTGTGAATGGAGATTATATTTCTCTTTCTTCATGTATGAGTATGGTTGGTGCAGGAAGATAATAAATTGGGGAACTTTTCCTTAAAATTTTTATGTGTCCTTTTTTTTCCTATACTTTTTAGGCGAGTGTTTGAGTCTAGCTCCATAGTTCATTAAGACAATGAAGAAAAGAGATCTTTTAGAAAGATTGAAGAGTGATATTTTATTGTATCTAAGAAGATGATACATGAGTGGCGTTGAAAATATGATGCCATGATCCAAAGTTGAGTCAACCGGACTTGCTCTTTAAAAATATAGTTGGATGCAAGATAAAGAAATGATACATGGAGTTAGGGGATTGGCACTTTTGAGGGATGGTAGGGGTGGGGAAGGACTTAAAGCTCTTGGTCAATACCATCACAAGAATTATTTAGCAAATTGTCTCCTTACAATTATACTAAATCCATCATTAAATCCGACGACTCTCCCCTCCAAGTTGCCAAGTTTGATCCATGGCTGGTTTGATAAGTCCATAAGAAAGTGTGGAAACTTCTTTCCATAATTGAATTGGAGAAAACCCAATGCAATGTGAACCTAGTGCAACTTGGCGGGGCCTCTTGAGAAAATAAGGACAACATGCTACCCGAATAAGAACCACACCACGCCGTTCCTTATTTCTTCTCAATTTTCTGTCCAAATGACAGCAATGTCTTCTAAAGTAGCTGCAATCACCACCTAACATGAATAAACCTAGATTCTTACCTATGGCACATAGCCTTTGATCATTTATGATCAAAAACAACTTTCCTTAAACTATATAAGCTACTTTAATGTTTAGGCATAGTTAATGAATAGAAATCATCATAATAGGCTTGAATACTCCTCTATGAAATTACAAACATATATGCCAACCCATAAATAATTCTTATGTTCATGTCGGCCATATCAGCCATTTAAAACAAAGAAAGTAAAGTATTGATCTTAAATAGTGCACAATATTCTGGAGTGTAGTACAAAATTAGCATGACGGCTCCGAGACATTAGGCTGTCATGTAATCACATGGCACTCGTGATTTATGAATATTTTATATAAAAGGTATAGAGGCAAAAATGTGATGCCACTCAAGTCCACGATATCTTAATAAGTTTATATTTTTAAGTCCATATTTTTAAATTATGTTTGGTTGAGATAGTGAGAAAATGATAGATAGATGTGAAAGATGGATGATTCTATCTATTATTTAGTTCAAAAATTTTTGAGAAGAATGGATGAAATAAGAGATCATCCATTTATCCGAGCCTACCAATTTACATTCTCCCAAATCAGAAGAATAAAATAAAGGATATTACATATGAAGTTGACAGAATCATCCCATATTTTTTTAATCAAATAGTAGTTTAGTAAAATATCATCTATCTTTTCTTTCATGCATTTTATACCAGATAGACATAGAAATATTTACATTCATTCTTTCATATTTCATCAAATATATAGGAAGATGAGAAAAAATTTATCTACCTTCTTCTTCATCTATTTTTTTTTTAAATATTAATAAAGGATAAATATTGATGATTGTGACGGAAGGAGGATTGGCACATGACTTGGAGAGAGAGAGAGAGAGAGAGAATTTAAAAAGATGGAAGAAAGCCAGAGCCTCATACAGTGCACATAAACAATAGTGGAGCTTTTGCAAGAGGTGCAAGTGGAACAACAGGCCAAGCGATTGAATGGACCTGGCAGGTGGTGGGGAAGCCTCGAACGAAGTGTTAAGAGGAGTAGGATGGATATATTATACTGTGGTCGGTGGATTCGAAGATCTTAGAAGTATTCCTCGCGTTCCCCCTGAACACCACAACCAACACCAAAGACCCTCGTTGTTTTTTTTTTTTTTTTTTGGGTTAAATAAGACACCCGTTTAGGTCCGAGAATCTCGGCGGATCTCCATTATCTATGCTTTTGATTTCAATTATATGATTAATTAACCAAGACCTATGATTATGTTATGTCACAAGCTAATACTTTGGAATATTCCTGTTCCTACCTTTCTATCCACTAGACTTTAGTCTTGCAAGGATGTCTTGCTTCCGTGGGGATCATTCTCATCTCTCTCCATTTCCTTGAGGTTTATCATGTCATTAGGACATGGTTGGAATACTTTGGATGCGGACGTGGACCAACTCTATTATTTTCCGTTCGAGGGAAAATTAAGGCTTCTTAATTGACATGAGTGTAAATATATTACATATTTATACAAATTCAGCATTTGCAAATCAGTGTTTTATGTGGTGTTGTTTCATTTGTAATAATGGATTGTTCTACCAATCCTTTAAATTTAGTATACATCTAATTTCTACAAATCAAACTGCATTCAAATTTGTGCATCGGTTCTTTCATTTTGGGCCTTCTTTTCTCTCCTCTTCTTCATTAGTTTTATCCATGAAGTATAATAACTAGGTCATCAGAAGTGCTGCACTAAGCTATACCAAGTTTATCATCATAACAAATAAAGAAAATCTATGATTCAAATAAGCAAACCTAAAGAACATTCTCCATGCGGAACAGTTCTAACTAAATTTTAAGTACTGCTGATTCACTGTAAAAACCTTACTCCTTGAAGCAAAAGATAAAGCTAAAAATATGAATATTAGTATCATGTTTGTACCTTGTATTGAGTTTCGAGATTACAAACAAACTAGATGAGGACCAATTGACTATAGCATGACTTTTGATTCATCTTAGACCGACTCTTATTTGACATGGCCATTATTGATGTTGGATATTTGGATACAATATAGTTTTTATTCATTAGATTTTTTAACATAGTTGAGCATATTAAACTAGAACATACTATGAAAATTTGATTCTTTCTTTTGAGAAATATGATTTTGTGGTGTGGGGGTTCGCCCACCAACCCTATCCTCTCTTGTTCAAAGAGGGATGCAACTCATTGGCTAAAGTGTGATTTTTCTCATTATTGTTGCAGTATGATTAACAATAATTTCATGTATAAATTCTTCTCCTCTCAATTATTTCAATTTGCTAAATATCTATCCACCTTTGCGTTGATTCCACTCAATATGATTTATATAGTGAGACAAAGGTCATGCACTAAGAAAGAATATACTCCACATCTTTTTGGAGAGAGAATATATAAAATGATTCATATTATAATAGTTTCTAGGAGAATTAAATTGTTAAATATTTTGTCGGTCATACGGTTAATGATATATGCCAAAAAAGATGTAGCTTATGAGACTATATTCGATAATGTAAAACTGGATGGATTGTTGAGAGCTTGGAGAAATTCAATAAAAGCAACTCATTTGTTTATTTTTTGAACCAAATGAGAAAAAAAATGTAAATCAATTTGATAACTCTTTTTATAATTCAATATATAGTCATAGCAAGAAAAGTTGAAACTAAGAGTTTTGTTCCGTCAAATAATTTGCTTACTTGCTAAAGTGAGATACGTAAATAGACTTTTAACGAGTCCTAACTCAAATCGCCTCCTACGAATGCTAATTCGAATTCGTTGATTGTCTTTACTTTACAATATTGCAATTACAGGCAAATGAATTTCTCAAAATAATTGGTAGCAAAAAATTCATATTACATGTGAAGTTGTACAATGATACGAGGAATCATATACTAAGCAATAATTTAATAAATAAATATATAATTGGAGGAGAAGTGAAGCTTCATGCCCACTTAGAGCCTTAGATATTACGTCTCATCAATCTTTGATGTTGATCTATCTCAAAATTGTGAAAAATATGGTCAAAATTTTATGAAAAAACATGAGAGAATGAAATACTCATGACAAATAGAGCCTGCTAAAAGATCTCTTAAACTAAAAATTAAATATTTTCATGGAGGAAAAAAAGAATAAAGGACCCACGCCAATAGGAACCTCAACATTGATCACATGCAAGAATCAACAAGTTGGACCATTTTGTCATCGAGTTTCCACCATAACTAACCAAGCTTTTCTGCAAAGTTCTTTGATCGAGTACATGTGATCTCTGGAATTGGGAAATAGCCACCGGATCCAATCGCACTCTCTCTGTCATCCATGCATGCAGGTCCCATCAATCAAGAAATGATGATCGAGCGAGCCAAGAACAGGTCCCACCCAAAAAGTGACCCAACACAAATTAGTAGGACCCATCCATCAATCCAGTCGCTATTTTGAAGGAGGAGGGGAGCTCCAACGGACCAATCGGAGGGCATCTCTAATGGCTTCTCCATGGAAACCGGATCAATACGGCCTTCTCAAGTGGTACCGTGGTGGGACCCACCACCACTACTTGAAACCGCCCTCCCTCTCTATATCATCAATTCCGACTTGCCCTCTTCCCCTCCACCGTTCTCTCTCTTTCTCTCTTCCCTCTCCTCACTAAGAAATTAAAGAGGAAAAAGAAAGGAGGAAAGAAAGAAATGGGTTGTCGAACCGACTCCATGACGTCTCCAGCGACTCCATCCCGATCCTCCTCCTCGTGACGGCCGCCGAGTGGGTCGCGTACCTCCGCTCCCTCCTCCTCTGCCTCCTCCACTCCCTCGGCCTCCTCCACCTCCACCCATCCTCCGCCGTCGCCGATGACCCCTCTTCCCGCCGCCGGATCCGGCCTCGCCGGCCTGGTCGTCATCGCCTCCTCCACCCGCTCCTTCATCTACGAGGCCCGCCGTCGGCGGAGAAGGAGGAGGAGGACTGCGTGGTGTGCCTCTGCGGTCTCGCCGACGGCGACCGGGTCAGGCGGCTGGCGTGCTGCCACGTGTTCCACAGCGAGTGCCTGGACGGTGGTTCGACCAGATGAACCTGAGTTGTCCTCTCTGCCGGTCGCCGCTGGTGGCGGCGGAGCGGCGAGCCGATGCAGATCGCCGGATCGGGGCGGAGCTCGTCGCCTGGCTCTCCCCTATCGATCTGATCAACTGCCGGTCGGACGGCGCTGATGTCATCTCTTCACAATTATTATTAATATTGCTGCTGCTGTTGTTGTTATAATAATAGTTATTATTATTATTAGTTGTTTTTGAGGGCCGGCGGTGGCTGAGCTGCTTGGCCTTTTCTTCCACCTTTTTTACCGCCTTTTTGGAAGAGTTTCTTGAGTTCTTGTTCCTCCTCATTCTCTTCTTCTTCGTCCATTTTTCGTGGTGTGGGTATTGTTATTGTAAGAGTGATAATTATGCTGTATATTTTGGTTCCTAAGCATGGATGACAAGGAGGGATCGGATTAAAATCATGTTGCATGGTATTAATGATGGTGTGATTTATATTGATGCTTCTTGATTTTGTTTTAGGATCGTGTCGTGGTTCACTCCAACTTTTTTGCATCATATTAGATTTTGATTGATGGTGTGATTTAGATGATGATGATGATGATGATGAAAGGATTATTAATTTATTATAATATTTTATATTTTATTTATATTTTATTATTTTTTGTTAATTTTTTTGAGCTAAATTAAGATCACAAGGAAGAGCAATAACAACTCTTTATATTTTATATTTGAGAGGAATTTGTGGATGGTGGTTTACTATCTTCACCGAGAACAAACCTTAGGTGCATGGCATCGCACTTGACTTTTGATGCATGTTTGTGCGCACCAATTTGGATGTGTTAGTGAATGATAAATCGGTGAGATATTATTGGTTAGAATTATTATATCTTATATATCTTGAGCCATCTAATAAAAATTATCACATCATATAAAAGAAAAAATTTTCATTCAAACTAACAAAATTGCCAGTTGTTAGTTAAATAAATTTTTTTTTTCATTTAAAATTTTCAACCAAGTTTGGATGGGAATGTTTTTTTTAATAATGAATGATGTGGTAAATTTTATTAGATGATCAAGATACACATGGTAGAATAGCTCTAACTAATAATTTCTCTCAAATCCAATTTAGGCTGCAAGTAAAGTTGCTTAGGAAGCTGTCTGATGAAAAGTTCATCAATAAGTTGGATAAGGTTTCAGAGAATGGATACCTTGTATCACTTTATTAAAAAATATTGGGCTGTTCTTAAGAAAAGAAACTAAGGTCTCATTAAAAATCTAAGCAATTCTAAGGCACTTCCACCTCGTTCATGAGATTAATGTTACTCCTAACTTGTTAGATATTTCCCCATGATCATGCCCTTTGCTTTCTAAATAAAGTAATTATAAAATATTATTAATCATGTCATAAAAATAATAGAAGAAATATGTGAGAAACACCTAGGAAGGCTTTTAACGTAGTCTAAACCATGTTTTAATGGAAAGAGAAAAATGACGCATGAAACAAAAAATAGTAAAAAGATAAAGAAACTCTCTTCTCTGGAGTTTTGATTCAATAATTCATAAAATAATAAATTTATTATAATGATGGTTAAAGAGATTTTATTTATAGAGTAAAAATCCTAACCTAATAGTAAAAGGACTTTGAAATAAAATAAAAAAAGATTAATATAAAGATTGAAACTTCCAATTCAAAAAAGATTCTTTCGAACTCCCATCGACTAGTTAAACAATAGAATCAGGCTCCAAAATTCGCAGTGGTAGTGAAGTACCAGCCTCGTAGAGCATGAAAAGTGCTTTCTGAAATGGGATTATAATAACGATTCTGATACTGGATGAGAAAGTTATGACCGTTCTAATTTAGCAGTGTCAAATCGATAGGATTAGATGCAATCAACTTGATTTTTTAACCTTTCTGGTTTGTTCTTCAAATCACGATTTGCACAGTGAAGACATCTTCGCCATACTACTCATCTTCGAGTTCGAAGAATCCAATGCTTCCTGTAAATAAGAGTAATTCATCAGAAGATTAATGCTGGTCTCTGACTTTGGAGTAGGCAGTTTCTTCTTCATCAATGTTAGAGTAATCTTTTGACAGTCTTTCCAAAATGTGTAGGTATTTCAGTGACATCATAGTGTTGGGAGGATCTCTAACGAGTGTGAAATATGGATCCCCATCCAAGATCGCAAACGCCGATGACGATATCGATACCGCAACAAGAAGGAAGAAGAGAGATATATAAAGAATACCATCAAATATGTGGATCAGTCCTAGGCTTACCTTCATGGGGCATGTAAGCTTCACTATAAAAAAGAACAAATATAAAGGAGATCACACCCTCTCAACTCTCATACATCAATTTTCTTCAACAAGAAGCACAAAGAAACCCTTATAATGCTCTAAAAAAAATCACCCAAGGAGACTCACTCACAGCCTCTACTAGGCGCTCACGACTGCTCCCACGCTCTCTCAGAGCTCTCGATCATTTTCAAGATATTTTTCTCGCTGCGATAAGCCGTAAGCCCTTTAAAAAATCTCTAAAAAATCCTAAGCACAGTCTTGATAAGAGTTCAAAACACCAGCCACCGTTGGATCTTCCTTGCACACGATTTCAGCTGTCTGGTCACGCACAATGCGTGATCACGCATTATGGACCCTGCATGCACTGCGTGTTCCCCTCCCATAGACTGCGTGGTGGATCGCGCGTCTCACGCGTGTTGGGCTGTGCGTTCTACACACCCCGCTCTGGGCCGTGCGTGCTATAGGCCCCGCTCTGGGTCGTGCAAGCTATAGGCCCTGCGCACTTGTGGGCTGCGAGTGCCAGTGGGCTTGGGCACCTGCAGGCTGAGCTTGCAAGCCTGTACGCAGTTGTGGGCCATGCTTGTGGATCTCCTCCATCTTGAACTTCGCTGCTGTGGGTTTTCTACTGTTGGTTGAATTTTTAGACGTCAAAATCCAACAATCTCAACCTCAACTCGACATTCGACCTCCACATAATTTTGAGAGCTTTTAGATGATCTCACCCCCATATCCTGAGGCAAATGCCTGGCTGCTTATGGATGGACAAATATGAGAGTCGAAATAGATCACTCGATCCTATCTCCGTCATATGCTGCGATCTATCTGACCTAAGACCTGGTCCGAATAGCCTCTTATGGCAATAGGAACTTCATCCTGCGATGTCGCCTATCATCCTCCCAAATCTCCTGTCTCGTGCCTAATCTATCTGTATCTGGAGCTCTACATCACTCTTAGCTCTCACTGGCTCATGAAGCTCTATCTCGCATTGAGCTCTCTGCCAAGAAGTAATATCCTCCATACCTCTTCCTTTCAATACAGCCCTACTGTTGCGTAAAACTTACAGGATTTCATCATCAGCTCTCCATCTATAGCTACTTGAATCCAGTCTGCTCAGTGAAATTAGATTGCTTTTGAAATTGGGTATGTATTGAATTTCACCCAATTTCTTCACTGCTCCATCATGAGTATGTAAACTGACAGTCCCAATACCCTTGATCGCATAGCTCGATCCATCCGACAGATGAATAGTGCCCTCATCGCTCTCTAGGGAGTCAAACAGCTCCTTTCTGCAACAAACATGATGCGAACATACAGAATCTAAAATTCATTATGAAAAAGAAGTAGATACCTCATCAAATACTAGAAGAACATCATTACTTTCTTCTGCATCGCTACCTTAGACTATCGCCGCAATAACTTTCGTCCGATCACTGAGTCGTAGGTAATTTTTGACTCAATGCTCCAACTCATCACACCTGTAACACCTGATCTTACTGTAGTCTCTTGATTTAGATTTGGATCGCCCATCTTGCGATCCTCTGTCGCTTCATCTTTTGCCACCACCACCTCCAGTCACCACCAAAATTGAGTCGCTGTCTGAACTCGAAGCTCGATTCTTCCGTCTGAGAATTCTGTTCTGGAGAAGTACAGAAGTGATCTTATCCATCTTGATGATACTCTTTTCCACAAGAAGAGCAGTCATCGGAGACTCAAAAGAAGGAGAAAGTGATGGAAGCAAGACCAATGCTCTGGGGTCTTCTCCTTGACCTTCTCGCCAACGCTGAGGAGATGAGTGAAGATATTTTGAAAGTTATTGAGATTCTCTGCACGCTCTGCTCCTCGCTCATCCATAGCTAGTAGAACTACTTCCAGAGAAAGAGAGCATTGGTGAGTGACTTCATCATGTACATCTCTTTGAACTTCGTCCATATTGTCATCAGAAAAGTCTCACTAAGCATATGGATCACCACATCATCTATCAAGTACAAGTAGATCGTACGCATCATCTGCATTTGGAGCTGCTTCCAATCCTTCTCCTCTATGGTAGTCGACTTTTCTTCACATAAGAGAGCGAATCAATCCTTGTGGGATGAGCACATCCTTCACCCTCACTTACCATAGGAAGAAATTGCTCTTCCCATGATATCGATTGATCTCTATCTTGATTGGACCTATCTTTTCTATCTTCTTCAACCTTAATCAACACCATCATAATCTGGATAGCCGTGTGCTTTGATATCATTTGTTTGGAGGATCTCTCACGAGTACGAAATATGGATCTCTACTCAGGATCGCAAATGTCAGTGACGATGTCGATACCACAACAGGAAGAAAGAAGAGAGATGTATAAATGACACAATCAAATATGTGGATCAGTTCAAGGCTTATCTCCACAGAACATACAAGCTTCACTACGAAAGAAAGAATAAATACAAGAGGAGATCACACCCTTTCAACTCTCATACATCAATATCTCTCTTTCAACAAGAAGCATAAAAGAAATCCTTACAGTGCTCTAAAAAACACCCAAGAAGACTCACTCACAGTCTCTATCAGGCACTCACGGTTGCTCCCATACTCTCTCAGAGCTCTTGCCCGTTCTCAGGATGTTCCCCTCATTGCAACAGGTCGTAGGTCTTTAAAAATCTCTAAAAATCTTGAGTAGGAGTTCAAAATATCAGCCACCATTGGATCTTCCCGCTCATGATTTTAGCCGTATGATCATGTACAATGTGTGATCACACATTGTGGACCACACGCTCCCCTCCCTTAGACCGCACGCAGTGGATCGCATGTCTCGTGCATACTGGGTCGCATGTGTTGTAGACCCCTGCGCGCTTGTGGGTTGTGCGCTTGCGGGCTACGAGTGCTAGCTAGCTTGGGTGCCCGCAGGCTCGTGCGTGGCTGTGGGCTGCGCCTGTGAGTCTCCTCTATCTTGGACTTCGATGCTGTGAATTTTTCTGCTGTGGATCGAATTTTAAGATGCCAAAACCCAACACATAGGTAACTTTGTGATCATACTGTCAAGACGTCCCTAAAAGTAGATGACAAGCATCCATGGCAATGACATTGCATCAAACTTTATCGAAGTATTTCTATCTGATAGAAAATAAGATAAGACAGCGACTATTGACAACCACCCCACTCTCTTTTCGAAATCATAATAGCTTGTACTGTTGAGGATGCATTTTTGTGATTAGATTCAGCTTAGAGATGACCTCTTGAGAGATGATGTTCTTGCAGCTACCTCCTTCGATGATGATCTTACAGATATTATCTTTAATAATGTAGTATAGAAGATATTGGTCCACCTCCAGTCTTCTTTCTGCTCTTCTTTTTTTGGAGTAAGTAGACTCTTTAGAATAGTTAGAGCCTCTTCTCTGTCTTCAAATAGCAGGGAATTATCCTTCTCGTCACCTTCTTCGTCGTAGGTAGGCTCTTGATACTTGTGAGAAGGTTTGTGTTCTTCTATCAGCAACTACTTTTTGAGCCGTCTAGCGGGCTTCTTGCACTTGCTCTATGTGTGTCCAATCTCACCATAGCACTGCAGAGTTGACAATCTAGTCAGGGTTAGCTTCAATGACCTTGCTTCAATAGCTGCACGAATAGGAGGGGTAGAAGTTGGGTTACACCACATGTCCTGATTCTCCGACATTTGGTTGCTTTGTAGGAGGATCAGATTTGGGCACAGGCCTTCGTCGTAGTTGCTTCTCAGCAACCATGCTTTGATGGTATGCTTCTTTGATCATTCATAAGTAGTAGAGCCTCAAGGCATCTTGGATTTGCTGCTTTAGACCACCAATGCACCTTGCCACCATCTGCTCCTCGCTCACCGTCAAGTCATTTTGGTGATCAGTTGGTAGAACTCTGTGTAATCATTCATAGATCTAGGCCCTTATCAAAGATTTTGCAGGTGCTGGTACAAAGACTGTATGTAATTGAAGGTAAAATTACTCCACAATACTTTTTTCATCTTTTTCTGGTTCTAGATCTTTGGCTTGCCCCTGTGCTCCCTGGTCTTCTTCAGCTGTTGCCACTAGACAGAAGTTCGACCCATCAATTTCAGTACAACAAGCTTTATCTTCTTGTGATCTGGGACCTCCTTGTACTCGAAGATGTACTCGATCTGTTCCAGCCAATCGAGAAATTTGTCTTCATTTGTAGACTATCTGAATATTCAAATAGATCTACTTCAATAGAATCAAACTAGCAGATTAGATGCTCGAATGAATCGCCTCATCCTTCATGCCGGTGGGTGGGAATACCCCGATGGAAGGGTTCTCGAAATCCAAAACTTTTCCGTTAGATTTATGATCTTTTGGTTTCACCTCGGATCTCGCATTTCGATCTTCCAACTGCATAAGATATGTAGTTAGTTCTGCCACATGTCTCCTCAAATCTTTGTTCTCTATCATCAAATCCCATTTTTGCTGCATGATTTCATCATGTACTGCCGTTGTCTAATTTGCAGATTGATTCTTTTTACGACCACCATCCACCATCTGGATGTAGAGAAGAATCACCGTATAGGTTGGGCTCTGATACCAATTGATACAGCTTAGGCCACATTTCGATGGAAAGAAAAGAAAATGCACAAAATAAGAGAACAACAAAGGAGAGAAGAAACTCTCTTCTATGGAGTTTTAATTCAATGATCATGAAATAAGCAAAATTTATTACAATGATGGCTAAAGGAGTTTATTATAGAGTAAAAGTTCTAACTTAATAGTAAAAGAACTCTAAAATAAAATAGAAAAATGATTAACATAAGGATTGAAATTCTCAATGTGATAAAGATTCTTTTCGATTCTCGTTGACCTGTCAAATAATAGAATTAGGCTCCAAAATTCATAGTGACAGTGAAGTACCAACCTCGTAGAGTATGAAAAGAGCTTTCCGAAATGGGATTATAATAGTGATTCTGATACTGGATGAAAAAATTATAACGGTTCTAGTTTAGCAGTGTCAAAATTGATAAGGTTAGGTGTAATCAGCTTGGTTTATTGACCTTTCCGATCCATTTCTTTAGATCACGATTTCCAGCAGTGAAGACATCTGCATAGATTCTAAGTAGTATCTCTTTTCTTTCGAGAGTAAGCAGTATTCTTTTCAATGGCAACTACAATAACCCTATTTGCTTTCTTTTTCTCTTTTTTCTATTTTGCATGTATACGGTAAGTTGCAAGCAATATAGAGGTGGGGTAGTGGGGTAGCCAGTATGCTTAAGTAGATGGCGTTAAATACTTGCATATGAGGCCCTTTAGTATATCACTGTCATTGGGCCCACCTCCTTAAAGGAAGGTTGGACCTGAAGTGGGTGCTATCAATTCCAATTACATGCAGAAATTAAAGGAAGGTTGTAGTCATTTTGATTTCATTTTGGTAGCATTTAAATAATTATACTCTCACAATTATAATTTTTGTTATTTCTTATTTAAAATCCAAGATAGTTATTTTAAGAAGGATATTTTTTGTTGCGACAATCAGCAATTATCAGATATCCTCACTACCATTAATGAGTCAGTGTCAAGAGAGGGGGAACAGGGAACTTCATCATGAGCAAATTAATCCCTACTAGGAGCCCATTTACTCTGGATATATAACAAAGTTTCAATGAAAGTGAGAATAAATTTTCAACAAAAAAAAAGAGTGAGAATAAAGAGCTGCATTAGGTTCTCTCTCGTCGTTCCTTACAATAGATCTAGCTAATTATTCATAGAGAGATCAAATACTCACCTCTCAGTACTTCGTGCTCATACCACTACGCTTCCTGTTTTTTAAAGAACAATTGGATGTAAAAATTAAGTGCAAAACTTGGTACAGGTATATATTTGAAACAAAATGTTATTAATTAGATAAATTTTAGTAGAGGATCATATGATGTTTCAAAGGACTATAGTTGAGAAATACATCTGAATACACTTTAATTTGAAGAGCAATTTTTTTTTTTAGGAGAATGATTAGTCAGAGCCTAATGACTTTAATTAAACAAATAAACCGTGTAAAATTCAATTTGAGAGCTCAAAAATAAGAAATTTGTGGTATACAACATTCAGATGCCACTGGATATTCTCACCAACAGAATCTTCATAATGTTATGGCACCACTCTAATTGCCTTTTGAGAAGAAGTTTGTGGTAAGCCTTCAATGCGTGATGACTACCCACTCTTGGAGATAATGCCGCGACAGCAAAAGGAAGAGAGACCCACTTGGTTCCGTGTACATGAGGATGCCTTGATTACGAGAAAAGTATGCATGATCTCTCACTACCTTTCGCTCTCAAATCCCATCAAGGCTTGTTTCTTGTTTTTTTAGCCTTTTTTTCATAAAGGAATAGGATTGAACACAAATATTTTTGAGGATGTTGCTTTAGTTCAGCAAAGGAATATTCAAATCATACTCAACTACATTGGTGTAAACATTTTCAATGTCTAAAAGGGGATCAATTGATGATCAATTGAAGTTACTAGTTCCTTGCTAACTGTCAAAGGGCAGACTTGTGTCCAAGATCTAACTTAGTCTGATTAAAAATTGGTTTCTAAACTTAGGTCCCCACAAACTGGATTCTAAATTCAACCAGTTTGCAAAAGAAGTTTGCCTGTGTCTGATCAAGAGTGCTTGCTTGGATGTTATTGTCCCTTACCACTTGTACAAAGCCCCAAAGTACGATTCTGGTTGGAGACAGCCCTCTGAGAATAGATGGGTACAGAGAAGAAGGTGGGAATCAGCCCACCTAATATCAAAAGGCATTGTCGGTTTATTTGAAAATTTTCAACCCAATTTTACGTACATATTTGAACCCTAGAACAAGATCAATCAACATTACCAAAAGCTTCGACAACTTTTAGAGTTTAACGGACCACATTAGGTTGGGTTTTGCATCGAGACCAGATCCACTGCCGGCGTTGGGTCCAATTTGGACTGCGGACCGTGTTCTATTCCATGCGGTTGAGCTCGTACACCACTTAGCTCTCTGTCTCAACATCAAATGGTCCTGTTTATTCTTCTTAGGACAAATCTCAAGCATCCGATGGCATCTACCATGCTAACTGACTTATATGGACCACTTGGTAATTGAATTATTTCCTGGGTAAGTAGGGTAGCGCCCTGGACCCAGACCTCGTGGGTCTTGTTACTAGCATCAGCTGGCGTACCTAAGAAGGGATGTAGTCTTTGAATGATCTGGTTATTACCGGTGATGGGCCCTTGTCAGAGGCATGGAGGCCGTATCCTAATACCTCACTTGGGCTGGATCCCTTCAGACTTTGATGGTACTTTTGTGTGCCTTTTTTATCCTTTAAACTGCACTCGGTTGCTTTCAAGCACACGAACTTTGCTCTTGATGGTCCATGCAATGTTCATCATCTCAGTATCGGATCTTATACTAGTATCATTCTATTATAATATCGATACACTGTATGGTGTGATTGTTAGAATAGCAAGCCAGATTTAGTATAAGAAACTAACAAATACAATAATCTATTTTATAAAAGATGAAAACCAACTCATAGTATATCGCTAAACCAAATTCAAATTGAACCGGAAGCGTGTGAAGCACTGTTCTAAGATATATTTCTACCTTTCGTGCTGGAAATCCCGAAAACATCACTCACCACTCTAAGATACGATCGGTATTCCTCTGCCTAGGAGCACGATCGTGGAGAGATTGATGAAGACTCTTTTAGCATCCGAAAAAGAATATTTAGAAAGAAAAAAGCTTGGAAGAAAGGAAGAGATGAAGCTTAGTAGACTGTTGTTTGATTGATATCAGGTGAGAACCCAAAGGGCCTTTTATAGCCACAGAATTTTAAATGTTGGACCAGCCCAACATTCAGAAATTAAACAACAGAATTAAAGCTCCAATGTTCAAATGCTTAAAGAAGACCCATATATTTAAAATATTGAAAGCCCAACAGATCAGAAAATTAAAGACATAACGTTCATAAACTCCAATGTACAGAATATTAAAATCATAATATTTAGAAAATTAAAATACTAATTAAAAGTTGAAATAAT
>KE504633.1:947437-959513 GCA_000441515.1 Elaeis oleifera | reverse complement strand
CCAACAGATCAGAAAATTAAAGACATAACGTTCATAAACTCCAATGTACAGAATATTAAAATCATAATATTTAGAAATTAAATACTAATTAAAAGTTGAAATAATAATTAAAAAATAAAATAAAATAATTTTGGGTTGGCTAGTTAGGTGCTAAACCCGTGCCCATGCCCACGCTTATGACCCGCCCCATCCCGATTCGGCTCGGTCCGATCCGATTCGATTTGGTTCATGCGTGCGTATTAAAGATTTTCCTTCAAACCTCCTCAAATGCTCCTAAGGGCATAACCAAATCCATTTCTAATACAAAGGGCACAAGAAATTTTTTCATTCCCGATGTGCGACTAAAAATCTCAAAAACAATATGAAATGACATTTGGAGGGAATTGAATTAAAAATTTTAAGTTTCCAAAATTTAAATTTTTCGCCAACAATCCTCCACAAAATTCATAATTTTAATAAATAATATAAATTTTTGGATGCTTATACTATGCAATGAGTAACGTGACTTAACTTTACTTAGCGTGAATAGTTTTCATCTAAAGAAAACGGAGTGAATCAGGTCTCGAACTACATTCCTTAAATCTAGACTTCAACTACCATACATACAGTACAGAGATCCTTCATCGTTAGTCTATGCATTAATGGCCCTGCACAAGTATCTTGATTTGTTATAAGAGTTATTAGAGATTGTCCAAATCTTATATCTGCGGTCATGTACGGATACTCTCACATAGGTTAGCCCCTTCAGAGATGTGTGTGTAGTCATATCTCATGAAAATACCACCTCGGATCTCATTAAGAGTTACAGCTCTTTCTTACTACAATATAAGAGTATTAAACACCATAGAGATGGGATAGAATTTATGATTCTTATATCAAATAAATCATATGTGCTCTTTGACCAATCAATTAGTTTATTATTACCACATTGAACCTCCTTCAAAGAATCTCCTATCACAGAGATTGGGTTCCTACTATTGAAAAATCTAGTACGAGCAAAACCCCATCCTCCTTGATGTTTTAAGGACCTTAATCCTATTCAAGCCTTTAGTAAGGTAGTCGGCAAGATTTTGATCAGATTTTATTAAATTTAATACTATTATATTATACTTTTATTGTCATCTTATAGACTTTTATTTTAATTTTATATGTCTATTTGTTTTAGAATTTACGAGCCTTTTTTTATAGAAGTCAATTGTTGCTCTAGAGTCACAGTGAATAGAAATAGAAGGAATGGGAGTTTGTATTAAAGGAATGGATGAACATAAATTTTTAAGCCATTCTGCTTCTAATGATGTGATATCAAGGGCTATTAATTTTACCTCTATGATACTTCTAGCTATTATTGTTTGTTTTATAGATTATCAAGAAATAGCACAACCACCAAGAGTAAAGACATATCCTAAAGTAGACTTAATATTTAAAGAATCAGATATCCAGTTGGCATCACTATATCCCTCAAGAATACCTGGAAAGCCAACAAATCTAAGTTCATAAGAAATGGTACCCTAAAGATACTTAAAACTCTTTCTAAAGCAATCCAATGAGACATGCTGGGGTTACTTGTATACCTACTGAATCTGAAAACTGCATAGGCAATATCAGATCTAGTTCTGTTAGCTAGATATAAAAGTGATCTAATTATTTGAGCATATTTTCTTGATTTATAGAATTATCAATATTTTTTACTAACTGAATACTAGGATCATATGGTGTAGACAAAGAAAAATGATCAGAATATCCAAATTTATCTAAAATCATTTGAGTATAATGTGATTGAGTTAGACAATAAGAGTTATAAGATGTATTAATCTTCATGCCTGAGATTACATTAGCTTAACCCAAATCCTTCATGTCAAAATGATTTGATAACGAAGTTTTGATATCATTAATTAAATCAATATCTGATGCTAGTATGAGTATATCATCTATATATAGACAAAGAAGAATACAACGATCATTAAAACTTTTATAATATAAGCAATTGTCAAAGTCATTGATTTGAAAATCATTAGAAAGAATAACACTATCAAATTTTTTGTGCCATTACTTAGGTACTTGCTTTAGCCCATATAAGGACTTAATTAGCTTGCATACTTTATTTTTTGATCAGGC
The DNA here is from genome assembly GCA_000441515.1 of Elaeis oleifera. Lineage (NCBI taxonomy): Eukaryota > Viridiplantae > Streptophyta > Magnoliopsida > Arecales > Arecaceae > Elaeis > Elaeis oleifera. The sequence continues at coordinate 957,398 of KE504633.1, read as the reverse complement.
ACAGAAAAAACTTCAGACTGATTCACATAGATTTCTTCTTCTAAATCACCATCAAGAAAGACAATTTTGACATCTATTTGATGAATAAAAAGTTTATGAATAGAAGCTAAGTTAAAAAGGACTCGGATAGTAGAGATATGAGTAACAGAAGAATATGTGTCAAAGAAATCAAAGCCAATTTTGCTCAAAACCTTGAGCTACAAGCCGAGCATTGTACCTTTCCACAAATCCATCTATCCTAAGTTTTTCTTAAAGATCCATTTACATCCTAAAGGTTTGCTTTCAAGAGGCAAATCAATAAGAATTCAGATATTGTTTCAATAATTGATTTTATTTCACTATTTATAGCCTCCTTCCAGAAAGGAGTTTCAAGAGAACTCAAAACATCTTGGTAAGTTGTCAGTGTTTCTTCAACCATGAAGGTTATGAATTCTTCACCAAAATTTTTTATAGTTCTAGCTCTCTTACTCCTCGTAGGTTTAGAAGAAAGATTAGGTTCTAAGATGTTATAATCTAATTGAGATGTAGAAGGTAGATTTGATGGAGAAACATTTGATGAAGAACTAGATATTGAATAGTCAGAGATTTGACTAGACACTCGAGTTTTAAATGGAAAGATGTTCTCAAGGAAGATGCATCTCTAGATTCACTTAAGGTATCATTTGAGATTCCAGTGATTTCAGAATTAACTACTAGAAACCTATAAGTGTTATTATCAAGGAATATCCTACAAAATAATATCTACAGTTTTAGGTTCAATCTTTTCCTTTGGGTTCAGGGATTCTGATCTTTGCTAAACATTCCCACACTCAGAAGTAACTTAGCCTAGGTACACGTCCCTTCCAAAGTTCATATAGAGTTTTATCATTATCTTTAGATGAAATTCTATTTAGAATATAACATGCTGATAGAAGAGCTTTCCCCCATAAGTTCTGAGATACATTAGAACTTAAAATTATGGCATTGACCATGTCTAGTAGGGTTCGATTCTTACGCTCAGCCATACTATTAGATTGAGATAAATATGGGGCTGTGACTTCATGAATTATTCTGTGCTCTTCACAAATAAAAAAATTCATTTGAAGTATACTCACCTCCTCTATCAGACCTTATTATTTTAATCTTTTTCTCTTGTTGATTTTCTATCTCAGCTTTGTAAACTTTGAATGTATTAAGAACTTCATCTTTGGTCTTTAAGAGATACATGTAACAATATTTAGAAAAATCATCTATGAAAGTTATAAAGTATCGACTTCCACCTTTTATTGGTCCCCTGTTTGAGTCATAAACATCACTATGTATAAGTTCTAATTTTTGGATGTTCTTAATTGAAATTGGTTCAAAAGATTTTCTAGGCTGCCTTGGTTGAGCACAGATTTCACATTTACTATGATCAATTTTGATTTTATGGATTAAATTTAGGTTAGATATTTTCATAATTGACCTATGATTTAAATGACCTAGTCTACCATGCCACATGTCATAAGATTCGGTATTCATTATATAGGATTGATTAAAAGAAGAATTTTTATTAATTGAAGAGATAGTACATTGATTTTGAAACGATCTTCAGATACAAAATCTTTTCCAACAAATATTTCTCCTTTGAAAATTACAACTTTATTTGATTCTAGTATAACTTTGTAATCTAATTGTACTAACAAAGATCCACTTATTAAGTTCCTATGAATTTCAGGAACATGTTGAACACCGTGTAGAGTTAGAGTCTTTCCAGATGTAAGCTGTAGCTTGATAGTTTCAACTCCTAGCACGCTAACAGATGTCCCATTATCTTTAATTATACTTCCTCCACTTGAGTTCTGATAGAATAACATCAAGCCCTACCAGTACAAATATGAATATTGGCACCAGAATCTAACCACCAATCTAAACTTCATAAGGTAAGATTAATAGTAGGTACAAAGGTTACTGATCTAAAGGTAGGATTTGAAGATCCAACCTCTATCATATTAACTTGAGACTTAGGCTGGTTTGACCAACCTTTCTTGAAAGTAGTGATCTTTTCTTTTTTCTTATAGTAACACTCAGCAGCCAGATGATTGTCCCGACCACAAACATAACAAAATCTTCCATCATTTCTCTTCTTATTCCCTTTGGTTGATAGGGTTTAGAATTATTTTTAGGACCTTTACCTTTATTCTTAAAATTTCTAGACTTTGGTTTATAGTTGCAGTTTTGAAATTGTCTAGGCTGATGGTCTTAAAGTTTTGACTCCTACCATGGGACTTAACCTCAGTTAGGTTTACCTTAGTTTGTATCTGATTCTCTTTAGTCTTTCTAAGCCGATGTTGGTCTTCTATTCTAATAGATTGGATGACTGACCTAAGGCTAAGGGTTTCTTGAGTTCTTCTAAGTTCTTGGGCAAACTTAGACCAAAAAAGTGGTAATTTATCTATAAGACAAGATATTCGATAATTTTCATCTAGCACAGAACCACCTCTATATATCTCATGGATATAATTTGAAATTGATGGATTTGATCATTAATAAGAATATTATCTATCATTTTATAATTATTAAAATATGTTATAGTAAACCTTTGGGTACCTTCATTATCTCTAATGTAGGCATCTTCTAAGACATACCAAAGATCTTTAGCATTTTTATATTTTCTGCAGATTTTACACAATTCATCTGAAAGGCAACTAAGAATTCTAAACCTACAGTGAAAGTCAATTTCTTCTGGAGATTTATCTACTGTAGATTTAGAGTCTGGATCTGATTTTGAAGGATAAGGAAGATCTTTTCCTAAAGCAGATATAAGACCCAATATTATAAGCCAGGCTTCTAAATGTTCTTGCCATGTAGCAAACCCCAAGCCATGAAATTTTTCAGGTTTGAGACTAGAGGCCTCATCACTATCCATTCTAGAAGGTTTAATGAAGGAATTAGAGAAGAAAGAATGAAGTAGATGATCTGTAAAAGAAATCCGAAAATTCTACTCAATATTTGCATGATACTTAATATTTTTTAAAATTTATTTGAACTTTACAATTACTGAATTTAATCCAATAAAATGAAATAGATATAAAATAGCACTTTGTTATAAATTAGATATAAACTAGTAAGTAAATTTTGAATAACTTAAATTAGACAATTACATTTATAGAGTACTAATCCAATTTTAATTCCAATAGATATATATTAACTATCTAACTGGAATAGCACTTTGTTAGTTTCTTAAACATAATTCGGGAATTACCCCTTAGATTGTTAGAATAGTAAGCCGGATTTAGTATAAGAAAACTAACAAATATAATAATCTATTTTATAAAAGATGAAAACCAACTCACAGTCTATCGCAGCACCATCCTAAGGTATATTTTTGCCCTTCATGCAGGAAATTTCGAAAATACTATTCCAAGATATGATCGGTATTCTTCTGTCTACGAGCACAATCGTGGAGAGATTGATGAAAGCTCTTTCAGCACCCAAAAAAAAATATTTAGAAAGAAAAAAGTTTGGAAGAAAGGAAGAGATGAAGCTTAGTAGACTACTATTTGATTGATACCAGGTGAGAACCTAAGGGGTCTTTTATAGCCACAGAATTCTGGACATTGGGCCAGCCCAACGTTCAGAAATTAAACAACAGAATTAAAGCTCCAATGTTCAAATGCTTAAAGGCCCGCCGGTCCGGTTCGGATCAGTTTGCATGCACGTATTAAAGATTTTTCTTCAAATCTCTTCAAATGCCCCTAAGAGCATAGCCAAACCCATTTCTAATATAAAGAACACAAGAAATTTCCGACGTGGGACTGAAAATCTTAAAAACAATATGAAATAACATTTGGAGGTTCAATATCGATACAATATAGTACTGACGGATACAATATCATACTGACCAGTACGACAAATATTGATTTAGTCTAATATTATAGATGTCACAATTTTTTTAGTTGTAATGCTATGGTGTATTGCTATAGATGCCAAACTAAAAGAATCTAGGCAATTTCATTCAAGCGGTACATTGGGGCGTGAAATTTTATTTTTTGGTTTGTTTTCAATTGAAATATAATCAGGGAGATATAGGTGCTTTAGTATCAAAGGCATGCTATGTCTTTGTGTCCTTTTGCTGGTTTTAATTCTCTTCTCCATCATTTTATTCCCTTTTCTTTACTTTCCTTTCTCTTCTACAACTTTATTATTGGAGTAAATTATTTGGAGAAAAATGACATGGATGAGCTGAGGTGGATTTCTCTCTCCTAATAACAAACAAACAAGCAGACAAACAAGCAAATAAGAGAAGAAATCCAAATAGTTGAACCCAAAGTGTCCTTCAGTTTTTATCGAGTTTCCGGTAGTCTCAGCTGGACTTCGAAAGGAGATCGCGATCAGGTCGGGTGAGTCCGGCGTACTTATGGTGGAAAGAGGCCCACATAATCATCACAAGGACCCTCAAGTGGTTAGGGTAAAATGGAGGTAATCCAACCAAAAGTTGTTGTCACATAAATGGATATGACCACCTGTGCTAAGTCTGAACCGAAGATTAACGTCAAATGAATGGTTTCAGGCTTGCTACATACAGAGTCAATCAAAACCTAATAAAGGGGCTCGGTCCAATTACACCTGAATGTGTCCAAAACCCATTGAAAAGGTGTTACCATAGACGGATCTAGACTCGAAGATGTGTTTCAAGCGTTTCAAAATATTTTTTGATGGCTACATACGATGAGGAGAGAGAAAAAAATCTTCGTAAATTAGGTCAAAAATTGAAAATAAATCATGCATTAACTTTGCTATATTAACATTAAAAAACTCATATGTGATGTATTCCAATGGTTCCTGTAGGAACTGGGAAAAGAGGATGAAGTATATGTTTCAAAAAGGAAAAAAAAGATAATTCTTTAATTATTATTGGGATAATTGGATCTGCTTCCTCCGATTCGAGATCGGTCCCCATATCGGCGATGGATGTCGGACTGAAAGATCCAATCAGTCGTCAAAATAGGGCTGTTAGGAGAGTTATCGGTTCGACTGTAGCATCTATGAGGTTCATCACCCCGACATCCTATCGGCATCACAGAACATGAAGAATGGCCGATTGTCTACCAGTAACTTTCAATCACTTTTCTAAGAAGTAACTAATCTAAACGATTCGATATACTGTACTACCGATGACTTTTCGGCATGAAATATGAGAAATCGATGGCCAATTGGTATAATGGAATCACCGATCCGTTATAAAATCGAAATCCACAATCATGATACCATAATCGTGGAGAACGCGTAACGACCGCATACCATGACTATTAGTGGGCATAAACTACCTACTAACCCTATGATTATAGCCCAATAAGAGGGATTAACTATCCTTTAGTGCCATAATAAGCGGGACCCCACATGCTCAACCGCTACACACGAATCACCTATAAATGGGAGGTAAGGGAACATCAATGATAAGAGAGATTTCTGGGCTAAAACTCTACAAAATTTCATTCTCAATCTTCTATTCACTACTTCCCGCTGAATTAGACATCGGAGAATCTCCATCAGAGAAATTCAGGCAAGTGGACTTGTTTATAGGTAGCTCTCCATCGGAGTCAGGTAGGTGCCCACGGGGATTGATCGTAATAGATTGGCGCACCAGGTAGGGGATAACCATGATAAAGCTCCACAAGCTTTTCTTTGTCCCCTCTTGTTCTCTCAGAGCACGATGCCCAAAGCGAGGAATACCATCATTGGTACAGTAGGTCCCCTGTATGATGGGATGACTAATCAAATTCTGATGGAGGATCAAAACTGTGAGGAGCTCAATTCTCCATGTCCAGTTGTTCTAGCGGATCAATAACAATTTGCCATCCTTGTGCAGCAAGTGCAGTCCTTAACTGTGGCTGTGTAGGGTTTACAGCAAGTGGTTGACAAGCCTCAACAACAATCGAAGGAGCTCCCATCGACCTCGATTGCTCCCTCGAATCGACGTCGTTAATTATTGGCTGCCCCATCTGGACACAGTCGATAATCTATGATGGTGTAATCTCGACGATAATTTTATCAGCGGGATGGGTCCCGCCACTCCACCCATCACCCCCAACAGTTAACACGCCGATCACCATCTATTTCCCCCCCGTAAGGTTGATAAGAGGAAACGACGACACTCTCTCTCCCTCTCATCCAATGAAGGTTCTACTCTTGGATGCTCTCTCCGAAAAGGTTTTCGACATATGAACGACTACGACCGGAAGCTCTGAGAGCTAGATCGCCGAATTGAAAAGCTACAGATGGACCAGAGAAGACCCTCTGGAGAGATAGAATTCAACACCCAACCTCTATTTACTCAATAGATTATGGATGAGCCAATCCCGGCTCGATTTTGGATGCCATAAATGGATCCATATGATGGTACGATTGATCCACTTGACTCCGACGGATCCAAAAGAAGAAGTTAGAATTGCAAGGTAGGTAGAACAAAAGTGAGCGAATAATGGAATATCGACTTACGTTGAGGATGGTAGGGTAAAATGATGAAAAGATGTCAGACATGGTCCGATCCTTTCTATTTTTTCGGTCCATCGGGAGAAGTGTAGCCTGCAAAGCTGCTTGGCCAGTTTTGGATTCTCCAAGGCCGACTTGCCTGCAGGTACTCGAATGTCAAATACTCCGTGAATCTTCGAAAGCCTCATCGCTAGTCAAAACCTATGGGGTCTTTTCGCGCTCTTGAGCAGATTGTTGACCGACTGGCATCGCCATCCATTCGGGTGTAAAGGACCATCAGGATGATGATGGCACCCGAGATGTCATCAGCGTCGCACTGGCTGGTAGTGGATCAACGATCGTGATATCACCATCATGATGATCACTAGAATGCTCAACCGACAGAGGAGCTTCAACTAATGGTGGGACCCCTGGAGCTGATAGTGCAATGATAGGATCAATGTGGGCCTCAGAAATACCCACCGAAGGAGCGTCGGATCGTGTCTTTTTCAGACCCCGAGATGGACCCGCACCAGCAACTGGCCTCTTTCTTATGGCATTTCGCTGAATCTCATCTGCCGATGACTACATACCTACAAATAGAAAGTGACAATGACTTAGCCACAAATTTTGAGGTTAAATGGAAAAATGAAAGACCGAAGACAACTACTATGCTATATCTACGGAAGGTGCCAAACTAAGTCTGATGTCATACAGGCTATGCTCCGTTAACAGCTCCCATTGCGGAGAAACTTCCATGTCTTTCAAATACTAGAAGTCTTCTCAGTTGGCAATATCAACTCTGTTATTCTCGTTAGGGCTCACCCTAGGTTTCCCCTAAGAAGAAGAAAGCCTCATGCTGAAGAGGAAGAAACAAAAAAAAATCGACTTTCCATCCATGGATGGAAGAAGGGAGCCCAGATATAAAGTAAAGATCCTACCTCATACCAAAAACCACCAATCATTGGCCTTAGTGTGTGGATGAAGTGCAAAGAAGATCGGAAAAGAGACATTCTAGGACTGGTTGGAATCAGACGATACAACAGAGCAAAACATAATGATTCAAAAAGAATTCGGGGCAAGTTGGGCAGGACAGATCCTATAATAGTCAAAAGTATTCCAAACAAAATCCGAAATCGAAAAACGAAGACCAGTCTGAAGGTACTCTACGTAAGTAGCGAATTGGCCTGGAGGAGAGGAGTTCATTCGATCATCTGGATCAGACGCATAAAGTTGAAATTACTTCAGAATATGATATCGCTTCCGGAGTCAAAAAACTTTGGATCCGATCATAGAAGAAGCTTCCACGGTCGGATCCGAAAGGGAGTTGTCAACTGAACTAACTGATCGATTACCTCGAGAGGATTTTGGATGAGAGACCCGACCTACAGGTCTATCATCGTCTTCCCTAATCTTACCCTTACCTTCCTATTACTACTAGCCATTAACAATAGTAGAGAAAATCGAAAAAGAAGCAAAGGGAAGGAGAAAATGAAGGCCAATCTGAAAGCAAAAGGAAATCTTGAAGATCCCTAAGATGCGGAGAAGACGAAGGTGATCTCCTTCGATGGAGCTCTCAACGCTCGTGGGAGAATTCTCATGTTCTCAGAGTTGCAAAAGACCCAATGAAGGAAAAAACAATCTTTATATAGAACCCACCAACGGTTGCGATAAGTTTGCAATATCAAGACCAATCATCATCCGAACCTTTCGACGTACCTATCGCCTGATCAAGATACATTGGTACGATCCACATAAATCGTTAAGAACCAACAATCATCGGATATGTGGCGGCATCCAATAGATCAAAATCAAATCAATTGAATTGTTCCGCTGTCTGATCGACTGCAACATTAAATAGCCGTTCTTTCGATTTGGTATTCTAATGATGATCGCATAATTATCGAAATGACAAAATGACTGAAGATTTTTTATTTTCGAGATAATCATTAATGTTTGCAACCGAAATGAACACAGAATCGGGATTCGAAGTCATGGAAGAAGATACGCTAACTCCCATCGTCCAACATATCAGGTCACCTGAGACTTAGGAATGGAGGGCAACTATTGGGATAATCGGATTTGCTGCCTCAGATTTGAGATCGGCCCCGATTTCATGTCAGGAACAGATGTCGGATCGAAAGGTCTCACCAATCGTTCAAATAGGACCGCCAGAGGACTTATCGGTTCGACTGTAACATCTACAAGGTTCATCATTCTGACATCCCATTGGCATCATAGAACACGAAGAATGACCGACTGCCTATTGATAACTTCCGATCACCTTCTCAAGCAGCAACCAATCTAAGCGACCCAATACACTGTGTTACCGATGACTCTTCGGTATGAAATATAAGAAATCGATGGCCAGTTGGTATATCGAAATCATCGACCTGTTATAAAATCAGAATCCACAATCATGATACCATAATTGTGAAAAACGCGTAACGACTGCATACCACGACCGTTAGTGGGCATAAACTGCCCACTAACTCCATGATTATGGCCCAATAATAAGGATTAACTATCCTTTAGTGCCATAATAAGTGAGACCCCACTGCTCAACCGCTACACATGAATCACCTATAAATGGGAGGTAAGAGAATAGCATGGTAAGGAGGTTTCTGGGCCAAAACTCTATCAAATTTTATTCTCAATCTCCTGTTCATCATTCTCCGCTGACTTAGGCACCGATGAATCTCCATCGGATAAATTCTGATAAATGAATTTATTTTATAGGTAGCTCTCTATCGAAGTCAGACCCCCATGGGGATTGGTTGCAACAATTATTATTGTCATGGTACTCCGAGTGTGTGGTACTTGGCTAGGGATGCAAATGGGCCAGCCATGGGTTAAATTTACATTGTTTCCGCGCCCGACCCGGAAACCTCCTGCCTCGTTCTCTCTTTAAACTCAACTCCGCCACTGAAACGTTTTAGCCAGGTAAAGTCGTTCCAAGAGATAAAAGACGCAATAATTTACTGACATCCCGTATCCTTGTTCCCCTGTTCTTCTTCTAAACGGGATGCATTGCCCACAAGATGGTGATATAACCTGATAATTTCTCTGAAATCTTAACTAAGAAGTAAGAAGAATCCACTGTGACGCAGTCCATCCAACGGCAAGTCAATGGCAAAACAACTTGATGATGACAAGCTTTTAATTTTGACCTCCAAGCCAAGTAATTGTGTCCTTCATCTCCTCTATAATTAAGAGGCCAGCTTCCGGGATCTGGAACCAAACGTCCTCTCACATTCCATCCCTTTTCATCACCATGCCGCCCCGGCCTAGACACAGGCGACGCCCACCGGCCTCCGCGTCCTCGCCCGGAACCTCCCAGGCCGCCACCGCCCAGACCTGAACCGCCGCCACCCAGACCGGAGCCTCCCAGGCCACCACCACCCGGTCGTCCACCACCCGGCCAGAACAGCCCAGGCCGCCACCGCCACCCGGACCAGAACCGCCCAGGCCCTCCGCCACCCGGCCAGAACCGCCCAGGGGCCCGCCGGCCCGTCCAGAACCGCCCAGG
>KE504633.1:904421-933131 GCA_000441515.1 Elaeis oleifera | reverse complement strand
AAAAATTTCTTCTCGTGAATTCAAATGGACGCAAGGAAGTTGGGTGGCGCAGGGAATTTAAAACAAGGTGGTTTGATTCAAATTGAGCCAACCTAATTAAAATAGGTTAAGCACAATTAGATCAGATTAAACCCAACATAATTAGGCTTAATTAGGCTCAATAAAATCCTAATCAAATCAGGAATTAACTAAGCCTAACCCCTGATCAAATCAGAGACTAAACCACCTTAGCGATTAGATCAACACTTAACCTAATTGGGTCAATCCAAACTGAATCCAATTCAATTGGACTTGATCTAAAAATAATTACTCAATCAAATTGAGTTAATTAGCGATCAAATCACTAATTAAATCTCTCATAAATATTGAGTCCAAATCCGATGGGCAATTAAGCATCAGAGACCATCGATATGAAACCCTGATCAAAGAGTTCAAATTTCAAATTCAAAATTTGAAATTCAAAATTTAACCCGGTATCCAAAATGTGTGGAACTCATGATCAGAGAATTCTAATTCTCAATCATAGATTTTAGACACATAAGACTCATAATCAGCCATCTGATCAGAAAGGAACTTCTAATGTGTGTAACCCCGCAGGTTCGAACCTATGCCGGTAGCACAGGAACCAATTCCTGTACTAATCGAAGTGACCATCTAGCAATGGTACCCGATGATCGGATAGATCAAATAGTCGCAATCGCAATATTCAGAACCTACGTGAATATGGTTACCATATAATTCATCCCTTTTGACCCCTGTGTTTAGGACGACTCAGGGTTAAACTGTCAACCCTGATGAGATCATCCGAATCGTGCTCAACTCAATTAGTCCTGTGACTCCTTACTAGGATTATCCTGGCCAAAGTTTTGCTAAATTAAAACACGACTGTACACAGCTCATAAACTGGAGTGGTCAATCCCATCTTGACACATGCACCGACAAGTCAAGTACTTGACTACACCCAGCAACCTTCCGTCACTGAATTAAAATTCAGGTAGTCTAGTGCCTAAGTGCAGTGAGTTGCTTGCAAGTCACCGTGGTGGTCTCAGGTCGGAGGGACATGTATACCCATATCCCATCGGAGCAAATCTTGACAGCAGAAATAGCTCCGGAGTCGGTCACGTTCAGTGCAGATGTACCATTACATCTCATCTGTATGCCATACCAGTGTCTCCACACTTCTTGGTTATGAAGACAACCAACCCATATGACACACAACAACCTATGCTCGATAAACGTTGTCGTCCTTGGTGACCGAGTATGCTCTTCGATTTGACTTCAAGGCTTCAAACAACCAAGTGGAGTATGAAGTCCTAATAGTCAGGCTGAAGATCGCTAAAGATCTCGATGTGAAGTGTCTACAGATATTCACCGATTTGTAACACGTTGTCGGACAGTTTCGAGGAGAATATGCGGCCTGAGACCCTATCCTCTCTAGATATCTACAAAGCTTAAGTCTCTGCTGTCATATTTTGACTATTTTGAGATTTTTCACATCTCTCGCTTCAAGAATGCTCGAGCTGACTCCCTGTCTCGTCTCACTACCTCCAATTGCAGCGAGCTTAAAATTTTTTATCGAGCATCTCGAGGGCCCGAGCATCGACTCAAAGGAAGAAGTTCACCAGGCCCAAGTCAGACATGAGCCTAGTTGGATTGACCCATTCATCAACTTCTTAACGAATGAAACCTTGCCGGTTGATCCTGCTGAGGCACATTGATTAAAGAGATTGGCAACTCGATACGGATCATTGACGATCAACTCTATAGAAGGTCAGCATCTCTTGCCTTGCTCAAGTATCTCCGACCTTTCGAGGCCGACTACACTCTTTAGGAGGTGCATGAAGGTATTTGCGGCAATCACTTGGGGGCAAGTTGCTGTCCTATAACATCCTTTGACAAGGATACTACTGACCGACTATGCAGAAGGATGCCTGTAGTTTGATATAGAAATGTAACTATTGTCAAATGTTCACCAGCATCCAGAGGCTTCCCTCAATCACCTTACAACCATTTCGATACCCTAGCCATTCGACCAATAGGGTGTCGACATACTCGATCCATTTCTGCCTGCTAGTGGATAAAGGAGATTTCTCGTAGTGGCCATCGACTACTTCATTAAATGAATCGAAGCTGAACCACTAGCATAGATAATAGAGTAGAAGACTATCGATTTTCTATGGAGATCCATCATCTGCCGATTTGGTCTACTCCGAGTAATCATTACTGACAATGACTGACAGTTTAACAATATCAAGTTCGAAGAGTTCTGTACGAGGTATCATATCATCCATAAGCTTACTTCAGTTGGACATCCGCAATCTAATGGTGAAGATGAGGTGACCAATAGGATGATTCTTCAAGACCTAAAGACTAGAATCAGTCAAGCTAAAGGAACGTAGACCGATGAGTTATGCAGTATTCTATGGTCTTATCGAATAACTCCTCAGATCTCAATCAGAGAGACTCCATTCAAGTTGGCATTTGGGACTGAAGCCATAATTTCAATTGAAATCGGCTTATCTTCAACTCGAATGGAACACTACGATGAATCAAGCAATTCAGACAAGAGACGAGCAGACTTGAATTTGCTCAAGGAAATTTGAGAACGAGCTTGACTGAGAATGGGCTCCTACCGATAAAGGATAGCTCGATATTACAACTTTTGAGTCAAACCAAAATCTTCTAAGTTGGAGATATAGTCCTCAGAAGAGCAAAAAATTTCAAGCCTACTAAACAAGAAAAGCTGTCTCCAAATTGGAAAGGTTCCTACAGAATCTCAACAGTCCTACGACTATGGGCCTATAAAATTGAGAACTTGGATGGTACTGAGATCCCCTAAACCTAGAATACCAATAACCTATGGATGTATTATTAATAAGAATGCCTTCATTAATAAAAAGGTCTTTCTTTCTACAAATTCTGTCTCTTATAGTTCAAGTTCTTGGAGATCTATAGTGCAACCACTCCCTCATCGGCTTATACCTGATGAAGAGTTAATCGGCTCATACCTGACTAACGAAGCTAGGAGTGGGCTCGTTTCTGACAATGGGTGGGTTCCTCGATCGTAAGCGTGCTTGCCGAAAGCTACAGCGTCAGGTTGAACACGAGACCTAGGCAAAATCTTTGTGTTGATTGACTGATGTCCGATTAGTGGAGCCATGAGTTCCGACATCCGATGGCATACCTGTCCGAGTGCCAATGAGCCTGACAAGGTTCGTAAACCGCAAAACCATAACTCCCGACAAAATAAGTATGATTTTTGATAAATAATCGAGTATTGGAGCCACATGGTCTGACAACTGTCACTATACTCGCAACAGTCCAAGGACCGTGCGCATGTAAGCCGCAGTTTGTCATATGATCCGACAAAAGCAAATTATGGTAGGTCGGCTCACTACCGATTATAGGGGATCCATTGATCCAAATTGAAGATAATAACTTTTCTCTAATGTCCTACTGATTGAAACGATCTATGACAGGAAAAAGGGATGAGAGAAACGTTCTCTTATGCATGGAAGAAAAGAGAAGATAGAGTTCTTCTCTAGATCTCTAGCTTAGAGATCCCCATCCTCTTATTCTTCTTCTTCTCTAAGAGTATTTTGAGAGAAAAAAAGAGTTCTCCTCGATCGTCAAGATGTGATCTCTACAAAAAAGTTAGTTCTTCGATGAGATTAAAGGCTTCTGATCAGATCAAAGCTTCATTTGGATATTCATAGAGATCGGACGCTTGTGCAGCTTCAAAAACCTATTGTAGATATCTGAGATCATCAGATCGTGGATGAAGATCGGCCCGTGCAAAAATTTAGATTTGACGATGGAAAAGCAAAACAGATATACGATCTAATTGTATATTTATTTAGATTAAAAATTAGATCATGTTATTTGTGCATATGAATTAGATCCTTAGGTGCTTACATATGATGTATGCATGTTTCTGATTAAAATATTTTAATCAATTTTTTCACTACATTTTGATTTTGAAAAAATTTGATATCCACATGCATGAGCATCTTAAAAATTCCAACACATGGAAGTCCCTACACAAAAGGAACTGTTGATGGAGCAGGCTCTTTTTGATGTTGGACTTAATTTGGCACCTGTCATAGGTATAGCATAGTGTAGCTCTTTCTTTTTCTTTTTCATTGGATTTCAAACTGTGACTAAGTCATTATTGTATTTTATTCATAGCTATGGGACGATCATCGACAGATGAAATCTGACGGTTTGCCATTAAGAAGAGGCCGACTACTGGTGCAGGTCTCTCTCGGGTTCCAAAGAAGAGTCAGACCGACAGTCAGCCGGTGGTGGTAGGCCAAACCGGCCCCACGTCGGTAGTCACTCTGAAGTCCAATGCTCAACCAGTTATTGCGCTGTTAGCTCCGACTATGCTTCCACCCATCGAAGCACCTTCGCCTGTCGGGGAGACAAGCGGGCAAGATGATGTCATCATGGTCATCAACTTGGAGCCGGCCAATGAGGGGCCAACTGTCTCTCGGGCACTGCCTATGCCTGTTCTAGAGCTGGCCAGTGTGGGGCTGATGATGTCTCGAGCAACTCCCACGCCCGAATGGATGGGTGCTCCAATCAAATCGCCATCTACCTAGGATTGAGGGAAGGCTCCTGTAGTTTCTGATAGTTGTGAGGCTTCGAAAGACTGAATGGGGCATTGCAATATTTAGGTTCGTGCTGGTGAGTCAGCATTGGCGAACCTGAAACTAGCAAAGCAGCTTTTGGAGGCCGCACTTCTCCTAACTGATGGGAAAACAGAAAGAGTCAAACCGTGGCCGACATGTTTCATCTTACTACCCAACGATCCTCAGTGTAACTAGATATTCCATCTTCTGTTTGTCTTTTTTACACTTGCTTTTTCTAACTGTTCTTCTTTTTTTTTTTCTAGCTGATGCACGACATGTCGGCACTAAAGAGAGGGTATTGGGTGATCATAGATATCTGTTGGACGTGGGCTAACAAGGTTGCGATTGGGAATGCTGAGAGAACTATTGTCGTCGAACATCTTTAGGCCGCAACTGAGCAGGAGAAAGTAGCGGCTGAGCGGGAGAAGAAGGCCCAAGAGGAGATCTCTCGCATGAAGGCCGAGTTGGAGTCGGCCCGAGCTGAATTAAAGTCAGCTCAGCTGACCATCAAGTCTCAGGAGTTTTGGATTAAAAAGAAGAAGCATGAGGTTAATCGACTCCGAAAGGAACGTGATGACTGCTCCAAAGAATTGGAGGAAGAGCGAAAAAGCATCGAACCATCAAAGCATGGCTGGCACTGGCTGATGTGGAGTTGGTGTCTGTGAAGAGGTGGCATGGACTACCCAGGAGGCTCTCAGTCGGGTCGTCGAGGATTATAAGAAGTCATAAGACTTCAAGAACAAAATTCTTGAGGGTAGCCATGAGGCCTACTGGGTCGGGTATGCGGACGGTTGAGATGCAATTGGGGACCTCTATCCAGAGCTGGATTGAAGTAGCATCATAGTTCTGACTTAGGAGGAGAGGTCATCTGAGGTAGCACCGATCGCTGAAGGAGCTACCCTGACTGATGGAGTTACACAGAATGCTGTAGAGGCTACCCAGCTGCAGAGGAAGTCGCACCAATATTGGTCGAAGTTGAGACTGCCACTATTGAAGGTCAGGAGATTGAAGCTGCGGTGGCTATTGATACAGTTGAGGAGGAGATCGATTGGTAGTCGGTGTAGATATTATAGGTTTATCCTTTTATTATCGGATGGTGGTCTAATTTTATTTTGTACCTAGACTTTGATCCAATTTTGTAATCCCTTCTTTGACAAATGATTAAGAAATTTTCTAAGTGTTGAACCTTTTGTGTGCAATCATCTTTCATGGTAGATAATCACTGTCAACGTAGTCAAATAGTAGTCGTAGAGATTGTCGAATGTCCTTCGATGCATTGTTCCACTCAATCGTGGCCAAATCGATATTTTATTCCACTCAACTATAGTTAAGCTGGCATATCATTTCACTCAGCCATGACTGAGTCGGCATAGCATTCCGCCCGATCATAGTCTGGTCGATATATAGTTTCGCTCGACCTTAGTCGAGTTGACATGTCATTCCACTCAGTCGTAGCTGAGTCGACATATGGTTCTACTCAATCTTGATTGAGTCGGTATATCATTTCGCTCAATCGTAGCTGAATTGGCATATCATTCCGCTCAGTTATAGTTGAGTCAACATATCATTCTATTCAATCATGGCTAAATCGACATATCATTTCGCTCAATCGTAGTTGAGTCGGTATATATAGTCATCTGATCTGTGTCGATACGTAGGCTCATTCGATCGAAGTTTGATCAGCATGTACATTGGATGATGAGTCATCAGTCAGAAATCATATTTGTAGATAGTTGAGTATTCAAGGATGAAAGAATAGTGTCCTACAAGCCAATCACATGAGTGATGCGATGGGACTATTCTGTGTTATCTTTCTGCTCGTTTGTATGACATTGATTATTTTATTATGACGTATTATGTTTCATCATTTGCTGTATCATATTTTATTATGATTATGATGAATCCATAGATTAGGATAATGACTTTAGAGTCATGATGAGATTATGTCAGTAAGACTTAAAATCTTGATAGTCTCAGTCTAAAATATTTTTAGTCATTGGATCATCGAGTTGGAGATTGATGATGTCGGTAAGACTGGTACATCCTATGTATGCTCGATGGAGAGGATGATTGATCTCACAATCACTTATATGGTGATACTAATATAAGGATGTAGGTACTCATTAAAGAATAAGTTCACTAAACTAATCCACAGGAAGAACATCTGATGAAGCCTTACAGCATGTTGACAGATGATTCTCCAGTGGGAGTGGTGTAAGTGATCTTTTGACTTGAGATCACCATGGTACCTTGTGTATATGAATCTTTACTTTAGTTCATTTTCAAGCATGCCACTTTGAGATGTATGTGGGATGTTATGAGTTTAGTGAAGGGTGCATGAATGTTGTGAGTGGTCAATAAAGAATCGATCACTTCTTGTAAGAGGAGAGAACATCCTATATCATCTCATGGGATGATTACACATAGAGTCTTTGGCTAGAGCAAGGATGAACAGTAGAAAATATTTCTACTGGTTCATCAACCGAGTCATTATCATTAGATCGAGATACATATAGAAGGTATTTGGATTTGACATGATTTCAAGTCCATGGTCTGTCTGGAATATTGTATGATTGAAGGATTGAATTGCACGATAACTCATCGTGGAAGGATAATTTTGATATTTTCATCAAATTTTATATCTTTTGGATAGTCATGATACATTACTAGATGTCAATCTTGATTTGTGATCTTAAAAATTAAAGAATTTAATTTAAAATTAATTAAAAAATGAGTTCACCGAATTAATCTACAAGAAGAATATCAGATGAAGTCTTACAGTATGCTGACAGATGGTTCTCTAATGGGAGTGGTGCAAGTGATTTTTTGACCTGAGATCACTATAATACTTTGTGTATATAGATCCTTACTTTGGTTCACTCCCTAACATGCCACTTTAAGACGTGTGTGGGATGTTTTGAATTTGATGAAGTGTGCATGAAGGTTGTGAGTGGTCAATAAAGAATCGATCACTCCTTGTAAGAAGAGAGAATATCCTATATAATTTTATAGGATGATGACTCAGAGAGTCTTTGACCAGAGCAGGGATGGACCGTAGAAAGTATTTCTATTGGTTCATCCATCGAGTCATCATTATCAAATCGAGATACATATGAATAGATATTTGAGCTTGACATGATTTCATACTCATGGTCTGTCTGGGATATTGTATGATTGAAGGATTGAATTGCATGGTAACTCATCAGAGAAGGATAATTTTGATATTTTTATCAAATTTTATATTTTTAGATAGTCATGATACATTGCTAAATGTTAATCTTGACTTGTAGATGCGTAAAAATTGAAAAAAATTAATTTAAAAATTAATTAGAAGGTGTTCTAATTAATTAATATATTTGGACTGACCTAATCAGATTAGGTCGTGAGCCTGATGCCACTGCTGGCTAGATATAGAACCCAATGGGTCACACACGATAAAGATTTGATTTTGATCTAATCTATTTAGATTTATTACTAATTCTATAGGTTAATTAAATTGCTAGCATATGGATTAATCTAAGTTTTCAATTAGGTTTCATTCAAAGGTGTTTGAGCTAACCTATTTTTTGTTGCCTTGACCTAATATGATTAGATTCCAACCAGATGATATTGGATATCTTAATTTATTTAACATGAAAGAGTTTCATGTTATCTGGTCTTCCTTCATGCCACCATGCCAATATAAAAGCCACACCATATTTTTTTGGCATTAAGAAGGAGGAGTCCTTCTTAAATACTCCTTTTAATTTCTCCCTTCTTATCTATCCTTGCGTTGCATTATTCCATGTGCCATCAGATGGCTCTTGAGAATATGTGGTTGCAGAAGTGGAGGAGTCCTTCTGTGTGAAGACTCTTCCACATCATTTAATTGGGACGTGTTGCTTAAATTGGCATTAAGAGAAGGAAGAGTACTTCTCATTTACTCCTCTTAAATTTTTCCTATCTAGTCCCATGCCCACTGAATCCCACATATTTTTGGTGATGCTTTGGTTTCTTAACGTAGAAAGCAGAGTCTTGCTTATGAAACGCTTCTTATTTCATGCTAAATTAATTTGTCCATGTGAGCATTTTTATCGCCAAGAGTTGGCATCTTGTGGGTGGATAAGGCATCTCCTCATACCTTATAAAAGGGGGGTGCTACCATTGGATGGGTTTGCCATTTTACTGAGATTTTGGGCATGAGAATGAGAAGAAAAAGATAGCAAAAAATCTAAAAAAAGATAAGAAAAGAGGAGAGAAAATAGAAAGAAAGAAGAGAGAAAAAGAAGCAAGGGTTGCTTGTCCTAGGGTCTAGAAAATCCAATTGTTGGATTTCTTAATCACTCTTGGGTGGTGAGTTCTTGTAAACAAAATTTTAACATGGCTCTGGTAGAGGATTCAATGGCGTACAGGTGGTGGTGCTACCAGTTTCTTGAGAAGGAAGCCAACAGTGTTCTTGTGAAGAAAGGCTGTAACACTATAAGTTGGGAAGAATCTTGATCTATCCCGTGTGGATCATCGTTGGAGGGCTTCTACTTTAGAGTCTTGTAGAGATCACTTTGTTACCTGTTTATTAGATCCTCATCTTTAGAATGGTATAATCTCTTACCTTATTGCATTCTTGAATGTTTGATTGTAATTATCAAGAAGTTCCTAGGGTTTGTGTTCCAATAGTCATGTTTTAATTGTTAAAACTTATTTTCAAATGGTTAAATGTATGATAAAATTTTTGAAAACTATATTCTGCTGCAATTCAATAGTAGTATCAGAGCCATCCTTAATTGATTCAATCAAACAAGATGTTATTGTTGTGATATGGATTAGATCCAATTCATGTTATGTCAAATTTGATTTTTCAAGATGTTCAATTAATGTTTTGATGCATCTTTTGTTAAGGATAAATGTTGTCTATTCATAATCGAATATTGGTATGAAATTTTGTGGTTATAATACTTGTGTGACAAGTTTAGGTTATATCCTGTTATCTGGTTTTTCATGAAATTATAAGCCTGGTGCATGTGATGTGCAGTTTCTTGGAATGATACATGTGATGTACATTGCCAAGACTTAGAGTTCTTGCATATAACGAATTCACCTAAGATCCAAAGATTGGCGACCATAGAATTGGGTATTCGTCATGGTGGGTCTTCCATCATGGTTGTTGTCCTAGGTATGTGTGGGCCAAAAAATTTGATCATGAAAGAGATGCTTCAGATATGGATTAAGATTTTTGTCGATGAATTTGGTTTCACTACAATTCATTGACCTAATATGAATAGGTTTTATGATTATAGATTAAATCATATTCATAGTTCTAATTTGATTAAAAATTATATTTAATTAAGGTTCATCAAATTATCATTCACCTAATTTGATTAGGGCTTGAGTCATGGTTGATCGGATCTTTGCTAACCTAATTAGATTGGGGTCTATTTAAGAATTGATCAACTCAACTCAAAAGGATGACATATGGTTGATTCAAAATTGTAATTGGGTCAAGAGTTGAATTCGAATCGAAAATTTGGGACCTATGCTCATGAATTTAACATCTTAATTGACATGTTCATGAATGATATCATAATTAGAATAATATGGATAGTTTGTTATCATACTTTATAATTGTTATAAAATGCATGATGAATGGTTATGGACTTGGATACACCCATATGATGGATGTATGAATGAATGTTTCTGTGTTGGCTGGTTACATGGATGCATCTACAATAGTTGTAATAGGGGTTGGATATCCCTGATGCATTATATTTTCAGTTGTACCTTTCTGTTCCTTCCTTTGTATGTTCCCAACTATGGATTGGGATTTTTACATGTTGACGTTAAATTAAGGATAGAAAATTATATTCAAAATAGATAGAAATTATTTCTTTCTATTTTTGGATAAAATAAATATTTGTAGAAGCCTTCTTGAAAATGAAGACTGGACTACCAGATGATTAGAAAGCTGAGACGCATGTAGATCGACCATGAGATGGTTCAATCTGTAATGCACCTAGGGTTTGACCCATATTTTATCCTGTGGCTCGGATAAATTATATTACAAAAGTCTATAACCATCTAATTTTTATTGCTCTTATATGCTGGTAGTTAGAATTAAATATAATTATATGTGATGCATCTGTAAATATTTTGGATGCGCTTGAGACCTAAGTTCCTCATTTAAAATAATATTAAATTAGAATGGCGAAGTGTTAAGAACACTATCCATACCTTCCTTCATGCCAAGCCAGTATTATGTCAAGAATTATAGTAGGTTTGTTGTGTAACTACAAAACTTACTGTGGGGACTAGTGTGATACTGTCTTGGTATATAATGATGTTGATGGTATTTAACTCATACTAAGTCAATAGAGTATGTCAAAAATTATAGTGAGTTTGTTATACAACCACAAGACTTGCTATAGGATTTGATGTGATGCTAACTTGGTGATGCTTATGGTATATTTGGGTACTGCTATCTTGTTGTGCTATCCATAAGGATAGTATTATTTAGATATGACCATATGGTAATGAAATGTATGACTTAACTAAAATACTGTAGTTTATTCTGCAACCACAAGACTACATATGTTTTAGAGGCAAAATTATATTAGAAATTGCATGGATGCAATTGGAAAGAGTTCCTACCTATGAACTCCTCAAAGATTTATTATGCAACCATAAGATTTTTGAAGAGAAATTGAGATCTCAACCCCACTTAGAAATCTAATGACAGAATTTCTCATTTTTCATGCTTGAGGACTATGGAATTTACTAAATAAGCAGAAAATACGATTAGATAAAAGACCTTATCTAAATTGTATATGTCATTATGAGTAGTCCTTATGTTATTATTCTTATAAATACATCTGCATCTTCACTTTCACTGCATGGTCTATTTGATATCTTTTAAATTGATCAAACCTCATGGACTGGCTGAGAAATCTGAGAATAGTTCTCACTTAGGAGATGATCTCCTATTTTTTTTATCTCGATTTGATTGGGATTGATGCTAAAAAGATGAAAAAATCGCATATGAGATATGATGGGATGACAGTGTGACTGTCAAGTGAATCCTGATCAACTTAATTATGCGATTAAGTCAATTAGGTTCTTATCATGAATGATGTGTTAAATCAGAATTTAATCCTGCTAACACTCTCTGATTTCTTCTGTTTATAGATAGCATCTCTTAGGAGAAGAAGATGGAGAATGTCTCCATCAGAAGTATCTATTTTCATGGTAGCAATGATAGGTAATGGAAAGAAAATTATAAGAGTTATCTTACAAGTGTGAAGCAGTAACAGAATATAATAGTTGTATCTACTAATGGTTTGTATATGATATAAACTAATTTATCATTGAGTACTTCAGCTTTAGATTCTTGGGTATGAGATATCTCATATAGGTCCCACTTATGTAAAGAGTTGCAGGGATTGTAAAGCTGAAGAGAGGTGACTTCATATCATTTGACGCTGGTGGATAGCCTATCCAGGCTGAAATTGAAAGAACCTATTTGTAAGTGTTGCCTTCTAGCAAGGCTTTGAAACTAGTAGACTATTATTATAAGCCTAAAATTATCAAAAATATTATTTCAATTTTTTATTATTGTAATATGATTTTGAAATTAATGTAAAGGGCAAAGGTTGCTCTCTTTTTAAAAAAAATTTATGGCTATGAAAATAATGATCTCATATTTCTATCACTCGATGATGTTGTTCTTTATATTGATGAGAACAAGAAAAAAAATATGAATGTCACATTTTTTTTGCATTGCCAACTTGGCCATTTTATGAGTCAAAGATAAACAAGAATACTAAAAGAGTTCTTTGATCTGTATGGTTTTGAATCATATAGAGCTTGTGAATTTTATCTCATGGATAAAAAGGTCAAGATCCCATTTACTAGATATGAAAAAAGGCAAGCGAGTTATTAGGTCTTGTATATATGGATGTTCGAAGGCTAATAACATCTTAGCCCAGAGATGGACACTGCATATGAGATATGGTGTGTTCCTTAATATGCTTCATAGATCTCATTATCTCATTCTAGGATAGTCCTAGAAATTATTGTATATGTTTTGAATTAAATAATATCAATATCTGTTATAAGCACTCTATATGAGAAATGGAAAGGAAAGAGGCAGGTTGCCTAGCTTATATAAAAAGAATTGATGTACATAAGTTTTGTGCTAGATCTGATTAGTCTAGGTTTATAAGTTATCCTTAGAGTAGTATATGATACTACTACTATTTTACTGGACAAAAGATGTTTCGTCAGCAGGCATGCTACATTTTGAAAAAAAATTTATCCAAGAACAGGGCAATGGGAGGATAATTGAACTTGAAAAGTTTAAGACCTCTGAACCATTCTTCAATAATCTGTGGAGTGTCTACAAGTTGATCCTCGATCAGATGTGCCCACTGATGAGGCATAACCACGACACACACCTCCTCTCTGAAGGTCAGTCAGAGTATGTAATGTACCATACAGATATAAATTTTGATATTGTGAATAATAATACACGATACATCATTGAGAATGATGTTTCTTGATCTGTTCGGAAGCTGTCATGAGTAGAGACTCTAACAGATGACTTAAAGCTTTGAAATCTTTGATAGACTTTCTATATATCAATCAAGTATGGACTTTGGTTGAAGCACCTGTGAGTGTGATCCGATAGGCTGCTAACAGATATAACCATATAGATGTTGCTTGCTGTAGCTGCATACCAGCTAGAGAGCTTGTCTCTAGTGGGAGGGCAAATCCATTGATGGATTAAAGCAGGCATCGAGGAGTTAGTACATCCATTCTTGATGAGATAGACAAATTGTTTGACTTTATCAAAATATGAATGAACTACGTGTGTGTAGGAAGGCTAATGGGAGTGCCATTGACTTCTTCATTTTATATGTGAATGATATACTGTATATTGAGAAGGTTGTCCCAATATTGCACTCGGTCAAAGACATGCTTATCATAGAAGTTTTTCTGGATAGACTTGGGTAAAGCATCCAATATACTTATTATTTATAAAGATAGATTCAAATGGATGCTAGACTTGTCCCAGTCTAGGTACATATATTTTATGTTGAAGAGGTTCAACATAGTTGGGTGTAAAAGTGTTTACTTACCTACGTATGTTATGTATCAGGCCTGATGTGGCTTATTTTTTGGACATAACCATTAGATTTCAGACAGATCTAAGATAAGATCATTGGAAAAATGTGAAGACCATTCTCAAGTACTTGAGAAGTACTAGAAAAGTAGTGAATTGAAAAATTTTAAATGGCAAACTGTGTTTGACTTAGTTATTTACTGTTAGTGAAGATTGCTAAGAAAATCGTCTGATGAAAAGAGTTCATCACAGAGTTGGATGTGGTCTCATCAGAAACCCACGCACATCCTAGGACAGTTTCACCTCATTCATGATGTGATCATAGAGTGAGTTAATATTAAGAACTAAATAATAGACCAGTTCACTAAGGCTTGACATAGCAGCAGTGTGTACGCCACCTTGATTATATGGGCATCAGGTACAGAGACGATTGGCTTTAGTGCAAGTGGAAGATTGAAAGCATAGTATCCTACAAGCCAATCGTATCAGTGATGCAATGAGACTATTCTGTGTTATCTTTCTGCTCATTTGCATGACATTGGCTATTTTATTTATGAGATA
Organism: Elaeis oleifera; assembly: GCA_000441515.1. Classification (NCBI taxonomy): domain Eukaryota; kingdom Viridiplantae; phylum Streptophyta; class Magnoliopsida; order Arecales; family Arecaceae; genus Elaeis; species Elaeis oleifera. The sequence continues at coordinate 918,845 of KE504633.1, read as the reverse complement.
TTGCATTTCATCATTTGCTGTATCATATTTATTTATGATTATGATGAACTCCATAGATCAGGACAATAATTTTTGGATCATGATGAGATCATACCAGTGAGACTTAAAATCTTGATAATCTCAGTCTAAAATATTTTAGTTATTGGATCATCGAGTCGGAGATCGATGATGTCGGTAAGACTGGTATATCCTATATATGCTCGATGGAGAGGATGATTGATCTCACAATCACTTACGTGGTGACACTAATACAAGGATGTAGTTGCTCATTAGAGAATGAGTTCACTGAACTGATCCACAGAGAGAACATCTTATAGAGCCTTATAATATGTCGACAGATGGTTCTCTAATGAGAGTGGGACAAGTGATCCTTTGACTTGAGATCACCATGGTACTTTATGTATATGGATCTTTACTTGGTTCACTCCCTAGCATGTCACTTTGAAACATGTATGGGTGTTCTGGATTTGATGAAGTATGCATGAAGATTGTGAGTGGTCAATAAGAAATTGGTCACTTCTTATAAGAGGAGAGAACATCCTATATGATCTCATAGGATGATGACTCAGAGAGTCTCTGGCCAGAGCAGGGATGAACAATAGAAAGTATTTCTACTGATGCATCAACTGAATCATCATCATCAGATCGAGATATATATGGATAGATATTTGAGCTTGATATGATTTCATACCCATGGTCTGTCTGGGATGTTGTGTAATCGAAGGATTGAATTACATGATAACTCACCACAGAAGGATAATTTGATATTTTATCAAATTTATTCTTCGGATAGTCATGATACATTATTAGACTTCAATCTTAACTTGTAGACTCACAAAAATTAAAGAAGTTTAATTTAAAAAATTAATTAGAAGGTGTTCTGATTAATTAATGTATTTGGACTGATCTAATTGGATTAGATCACGAGCCTGAGTCCACTACTGACTTGATATAGAACCTAATGGGTCACACACAAAAAAATTTGATCTTGATTTAATCTATTTAGATTTATTATAAATCTTATGGGTTAATTAAATTGCTAGCATATGGATTAATCTAAGTTTTCAATTAGGTTTGGTTCAAAGGTGTTTGAGCTAATCTATTTTCTATTGCCTTGACCTAATGTGATTGGGTTCTAACCAGATGACATTGGATGTCTTAATTATTTAACATGAAAGAGTTTCATATTATCCGGTCTTCCTCCATGCCACCACACCAATATAAAAGCCACACCATATTTTTTTTGGCGTTAAGGAGTCCTTCTTAAATCTCCTCTTAATTTCTCCCTTCTTATCTTTCCTTATATTGCATTATTCCACACGCCATCAGATGGCTCTTGGGAATATGTGGATGCAGAAGTGGAGGAGTCCTTATGTATGAAGGCTCTTCCATGCCATTTAATTAGGATGCCTTGCTTAAATTGGCGTTAAGAGAAAGAAGAGTTCTTCTCATTTACTCCCCTTAAATTTCTTCCTATCTAGTCACATGCCCACTTAATCTCATGCATTTTTGATGATGCTTTGGTTTCTTAACATAGAAAGAAGAGTCTTTTTGCTTGTGAAACACTTCTTATTCCATGCTAAATTAATTTTTCATGTGAGAATTTTTATCGTCAAGAGTTGGCATCTTTTGGGTGGATAGGGCATCTCTTCATACCTTATAAAAGGGGTGCTACCATTGGATGGGTGTGCCATTTTGCTGGGATTTTGGGTATGAGAATGAGAAGAAAAAGACAGCAAAAAGTCTGGGAAAAGATAAGAAAAAGAGGCAAGAAAAATAAAAAGAAAAGAAGAGAGAAAAAGGAAAGCAAGGGTTGCTTGTCCTAGGATTTAGAAAATCCGATGGTTGGGTTTCTAAATCGATCTTGGGTGGTGAGTTCTTATAAGAAAAGTTCCTAGCATAGCTCTGATAGAGGATTCGATGGCGTACAGGTGATGGTGCTATCGGTTCCTTGAGAAGGAAGCCAGTAGTGTTCTTGTGAAGAAATACTGTAGCACTACAAGTTGGGAATGATCCTGATCTGTCTCGTGTGAATCACTTTTGGAGAGCTTCTACTTTGGAGTTTTGTAGAGATTACTCTGTTACCTATTCATTAGATCCTCATCTTCAGGATGGTATAATCTTTACTTATTACATATCATTCGGCTCAGTTATAGCTGAGTCAACATATCATTGTATTCAATCGTAGCTAAATCGACATATCATTCCGCTCAGCCATAGTTGAGTCGGTATATATAGTCATCTGACTTGTATCGATACGTAGACTCATTCGATCAAAGTTTGATCGGTATGTACATTGGATGATGAGTTGTCAGTCAGACATCATATTTGTAGACGGTTGAGTATTCAAGGATGAAAGAATAGTGTCCTACAAGCCAATCACATGAGTGATGCGATGAGACTATTTTGTATTATCTTCCTGCTTGTTTGTATGATATTGATTATTTTATTTATGAGGCATTGAGTTTCATCATTTGCTGTTTCATATTTTATTTATGATTATGATGAACCCCATAGATTAGGACAATGACTTTAGGGTCATGATGAGATCATGTCAGTGAGACCTAAAATCTTGATAGTCCCAGTCTAAAATATTCCTAGTCATTGGATCATCGAGTTGGGGATTGATGATATCAGTAAGACTGGTACATCCTATGTATGCTCGATGGAGAGAATAATTGATCTCACAATCACTTGTGTGGTGACACTAATATAAGGATATAGGTGTTCATTAGAGAATAAGTTCATTGAACTAATCTACAGGAAGAATATCTGATGAAGCCTTACAGCATGTCGACAGATGGTTCTCCAGTGGGAGTGGTGTAAGTGATCTTTTGACCTGAGATCATCATGGTACCTTGTATATATAGATTTTATTTAGTTCATTTCCAAGCATGCCACTTTGAGATGTGGATGGGATGTTCTGAGTTTAATGAAGTGTGCATGGAAGTTGTGAGTGGTCAATAAGAAATCGATCACTTCTTGTAAGAGGAGAGAATATCCTATATCATCTCATAGGATGATGACTCATAGGGTCTCTGACCAGAGCAGGGATGAACAGTAAAAAATATTTCTACTGGTTCATCAATCGAGTCATCATCATCAGATCGAAATATATATGGATAGGTATTTGGGCTTGACATGATTTTAAGTCCATGGTCTGTCTAGGATATTGTATGATCGAAGGATTGAATTATACGATAACTCATCATAAAGGATAATTTTGGTATTTTCATTAAATTTTATATCTTTTGGATAGTCATGATACATTGCTTGACGTCAGTCGTGACTTGTGATCTTAAAATAATTAAAGGGGTTTAATTCAAAATTAATTTAAAAATGAGTTCACCGAACTAATCTACAGGAAAATATATGATAAAGTCTTACAGTATGCTGACAGATGGTTCTTCAGTGGGAGTGGTGCAAGTGATCTTTTGACCTGAGATTACCATGGTACTTTGTGTATATGGATCCTTACTTTGGTTCACTCCCTAACATGCTACTTTAAGATGTGTGTGGGATGTTCTGGATTTGGTGAAGTGTGTATGGAGATTGTGAGTGGTCAATAAAGAATCGATTACTCCTTATAAGAGGAGAGAATATCCTATATGTTTTCATAAGATGATGACTCAGAGAGTCTTTGACCATAGCAGGGATGGACCGTAGAAAGTATTTTATTGGTTCATCAATCGAGTCATCATTATTAGATCGAGATATATATGGATAGATATTTGAGTTTGACATGATTTTATGCCTATGGTCTGTCTAGGATGTTGTGTGATTGAAGGATTGAATTTCATGATAACTCATCACAGAAGGATAATTTTGATATTTTTATCAAATTTTATATTTTTTGGATAGTCATGATATATTACTAGATATCAATCTTGACTTGTAGACTCATAAAATTAAAAAATTAATTTAAAATTAATTAGAAAGTGTTCTGATTAACTAATACATTTGGACTGACCTAATCGGATTAGATCATGAGCCTGATTTCACTGCTGGCTAGATATAGAATCCAATGGGTCACACACAATAAGAATTTAATCTTGGTCTAATCTATTTAGAATTATTATAATCCTATGAGTTAATTAAATTGCTAGCACATGGATTAATCTAAGTTTCCAATTAGATTTGGTTCAAAGGTGTTTGTGCTAACCTATTTTTTGTTGCCTTGACCTAATGAGATTAGGTTCCAACCAGATGACATTGGATGTCTTAATTTATTTAACATAAAAGAGTTTCATGTTATCTAGTCTTCCTTCATGCCACCATGCCAATATAAAAGCCACAAAACATATTTTTTGGCATTAAGAAGGAGTCCTTCTTAAATACTCCTTTAATTTTCCCTTCTTATCTATCCTTGCATTGCATTATTCCACGTGCCATCAGATGGCTCTTGAGAATATGTGGGTGCAGAAGTGAAGTCCTTCTATATGAAGACTCTTCCACATCATTTAACTGGGACCTGTTGCTTAAATTGGCGTTATGAGAAAGTAGAGTACTTCTCATTTACTCCTCTTAAATTTTTCCTATCTAGTTTCATGCCCACTTAATCCCACATATTTTTGGTGATGCTTTGGTTCTTAATGCAGAAAGAAGAGTCCTGCTTATGAAACACTTCTTATTCCATGCTAAATTAATTTCTCCATGTGAGCATTTTTATCGCCAAGAGTTGGCATCTTGTGGGTGGATAAGGCATCTCTTCATACCTTATAAAAGGGGGGTGCTACCATTGGATGGGTTTGCCATTTTGCTGGGATTTTGGGCATGAGAATGAGAAGAAAAGATAGCAAAAAGTCTAAAAAAAGATAAAAAATAGAGGAGAGAAAATAGAAAGAAAGAAGAGAGAAAAAAGAAGCAAAGGTTGCTTGTCCTAGGGTTTAGAAAATCCAATTGTTGGATTTCTAAATCACTCTTGGGTGGTGAGTTCTTGTAAAGAAAGTTTTTAGCATGGCTCTGGTAGAGAATTCGATGGCGTATAGGTGGTGGTGCTACCAGTTTCTTGAGAAGGAAGTCAGTAGTGTTCTTGTGAAGAAAGGGTGCAGCACTACAAGTTGGGCAGGATCTTGATCTATCCCGTGTGGATCACCGTTGGAGGGATTCTACTTGAAAGTCTTGTGAATATCACTTTGTTACATGTTCATCAGATCCTCATCTTTAGAATGGTATAATCTCTTACCTTATTGCATGTTTGAATGTTTGATTGTAATCATCAAGGAGTTCCTAGGGTTTGTGTTCTGGTAGTCATATTTTAACTGTTAAAACTTATTTCAAATGGTTAAATGTGTGGTGAAATTTTTAAAACTATATTCCACTGCACCACTGGAACCCAATTAAGGAAAGTCAAAATTCGATCATATCATTTTCAATTTGTTGTATATGAGGACAACTTTATTGATAGTACATTCTCAGATTGTCGGTATTCCATGTTCGGTGGGCAGTCATTTCATCGAGGATCTCTAGTCGATATGCATCCAGATGAAGGATTTCGATCACCCTGTAGGATCCTTCCTAATTTGGCGATAAGTTTTTTGATCCAAAGATTTTGAAACTTCTGCTTTTCTCAGGACTAAGTCTCTAGGACGGAAGGCCCTTGGTTTGACCCTCGTGTTATAATATCGGGCTACTCTTTATCGGTATACGGCCATTCGTATGTGAGCCTACTGCTGAACCTGCAGAAGTAAGTCCAAATCGGCTCTTCGACAGTCCGAGTTGTTTGGCTCTGCATATCGTTCGATTCTCATTGATGGCAGTCCGATTTCTACTAGGATCACTGCTTCCATTCCATATGTCAAGTTGAACGACGACTCTCCCATTGGGATGTGAGGAGTTGTCTGATATACCCATAAAATTTGATATAACTCTTTTACCCATTAGCTCTTGACATCATTCAGTCGAGTCTTGAGATCATTTAAATCATTCGATTTGTTACTTTCGCCTCACTGTTTGATTGTGGATGGCTGATGGAAGTGAGTTTGTGCGTGATGTGAAGTTTTGCATAAAACTCCTTGAACTTTTGATTATCGAACTATTAATCATTGTTGGTGATAATGGTATACGGCAATCTGAATCTGCATACGATAGACTTCTGAATGAAGTCTTTCATCTTGCCTTCAATGATTTGTGTCAGGGATTTAGTTTTCATCCATTTGGTGAAGTAATCCACGGCAACCACCAAATATTTCTTTGATTAGACGTCGAAGGGAAGGGATCGAGTATGTTGATTCTCCATTGTGCAAATAGCTATAGTGCAATGATCGATGTCAACTAGCTGGTCGGTTGATGCTGTATGTTGGTATTTTTCTGACATGCCTTGCACCTCAGAACAAGTTCAGCTGTATTTTCTTTATGGTGGGCCAATAGTATCCCTGTCACAGAACTATATAGGCCAATGATTTATCCCCTAAGTAATTTTCACAAATCCCTTCGTGCACTTCTTGGAGAGCATAATCAGCATCGATAGGTCTCAAGTACTTTAGCAGTGAAAGAGAGAACGATCTTTTGTAGAGTTGTCCATTCAATAAGATATACTATGAAACCATCCATCTTAGTCATTTGGCTTTTATGGAATCTCCTAGTAGAGTACTATCTGTCAAGTACTGAATGATCGGATCTATCCAGCTTGGTTCATTATTTATTTGTAACACTTCGTCGATCTTATCAATATTCAATTGTTTGAGATATTCGATGAATGTTCGGTCGAGTAGATTGGAAGAAGTTATTGCTAGTCAAGAAAGTACATCAGCCTGTGCATTCTTAGTTCTCGGAATGTGAGAGATCTCAAAATATTTGAAGGTTTGAATGAGATCTTTCACTTTTTGAAGGTACTTCATCATAGTCGGGTCTCGGGCTTCAAATTCACCTTTGACTTATCCAGTAATCAGTTGTGAGTCAGTGAAGACCTTCAGGTTATCTATTTCAAGTTTCTTAGCAATCTTCAAGCTGGCTAGTGAGGCTTCATATTTGGCTTGATTATTGGATACATTGAAGTTAACCGAAGGGTGTATTCAGTTGCTATCCCTTTGGAGTTAGTGAGAATGAGGCCGACTCTGCTTTCTTGAGCATTGGATGCTCCATCAATATGTAACACCCAAATCGATTCTGATTCGACCTCTGAGCTTTGAATTTGTACCAACTTGTCATCAGATTTGTTGTCGGATCTGTCATCAGGTATAGCATACTCAACCATGAAGTCGGCAAGGATTTGAGCCTTCATCGATGGTCGGAGGTGATACTGTATGTCGAATTTGCTAAGTTTGATCGTCCACTTTATCATTCAACCGAAAGTATCTGATCGACGTAGAATCACTTTCAAAGGTTGGTTAGTCAGGACAACCACTGAATGTACCTGAAAGTATGGTCGAAGGCATTGAGTCGATATGATAAGAGCATAGATTATCTTCTCTGTCTTTGAGTATCTGGTCTCAGTGTTGTGGAACACTTTGCTAATATAGTAGATAAGCCGTTGGATCTGATTTTCATCCTTTCAGATGAGAACTGAACTGACTGCTTCTGATGATGTGGTCAAGTAGAGATACAGTGTCTCTCCCTCCTTCGATTTTATTAGTAGTGGGAGAGATGTTAAGTATTTTTCAGATCTTCGAAGGTCTATCGGCACTCGTATGATCATGAAAAGTCACTTGTTTACCGTAAAGTCTTGAAGAAAATAAACATCTTTCGACCGACTTCGAGATGAACCGGCTAAGTACAGCAATCCTTCCATTCATTTGTTGTATCTCTTTCTTGGAGTTGGGATGCTTCATGTCGAGTACAGCCTTTATTTTCTCCATATTAGCCTCGATTCCTCGTTGCGATATGAGAAAATCGAGGAACTTTTCGACTGTCATGCCAAATGCATATTTAATCAGATCTAGTTTCATCCGATGTCGTCGAAGCGTGTCAAAACTTTCTTTTAAATTTGGGACATGGTCATGGGTTTCAGCACTTTCTATCAGCATGTTGTCAACGTAGACTTCCATGTTCTGTCTAATTTGTGACTTGAATACTTTGTTGACCAGTCATTGGTAAGTCACTTCGGCATTTTTCAAATCGAATGACATCACTTTATAGTAGTAGATGCCATTATTGATTATGAAGGCTGTATGCTCCTCACTTTCGGGCACCATCCAAATTTGATTGTAGCTCACGAAGGCATCCATAAAACTTAGGAGTTGGTGCCCTGACGTTATATCGACTAGTTGATCAATTTCAGCAAAGAAAGCTATCCTTCGGACATGTTTCACTCAGATTGGTATAATCGATGTAGATTCATCATTTTCATTGGCTTTTTTCTCCATTACGATATTGACAAGCCAATCTGGATAGTTGGCCTCTCTGATGAAACCGACTGCAAGGAGCTTATTGACTTCTTCTTCAATGATCTTCTACCTCTTAGGGGCAAAGAGTCTTTCTTTTATCTCACTGGTTAACTTTGAATCAAATTTAATCGATGAGTTATTACTTTCAAGAGAATTTCAGACATGTCAGTCGCTGACCAAGTAAAACACCGACGTTTGCTCTTAGTAAACTATCAGTTGCTTCTGCTCCGGATCAGGAAGTTGCAACCCAATTTGGATAGTCTTTGTAGGGTTGTCTTCTTTAATGGGATCGAAACCAATTGTTCAGCTAGTTCGTCCCTTTCTTCACTATCCCTCTAATCTAATTTATCAACTGATAGAAGGTCTTTAGGCTTGTAGCCTTTAGTAGAAACCATGAAACAGCATCGGACTAGTGGTTGATCCCCATGCATTTCTCCAATTTCGCTCCTTATTGGAAATCGGATAAGTAGATAGTAAGTCGATACTGTCACTCTCAACGTCTTGATTCTCGATCATTCGAGTATGGCGTTATAAGCCGAAAAAACTCAAACAATCGTGAACGTTAGGAGGATGATACTTTGTCGTGGTTCGATTCCTGCAGTCAGAGGGAGAGTAATTTTCTCTTTCACACAGACTGTATCTCCAGTGAAACTAACTAAAGTCGTAGAGACTCTTCTGAGTCGGTTAGTTGGTAGTCGTATTTGTGAGAAAGCTGAGTAGAATAACATGTCTGTAGAGCTTCCATTATCTATAAAAAATTTTTTTACATCATAATTTGCTATCATCGTTGAGATGATGATAGCATCATCATGAGAAGTTTGTATTCCTCGAATATCATCATTCAAAAAAAATTACATTATCATCAAGTCGTTGCTTCTTAGATGATTCTTCTTCGAAAGTTGTCCCTCAATCTTTCAATCATCTTGAAATCATATTGATGACTCCCACTGTTGGTCGATTATTATTTATTTTCTCAGATTGGGACTGAGGTTGTTGGTCAGTAGGAGGTTGAGTCGGATGATCGCGTCGAAACTTTTCGAGGTAGCCCCATCGAATGAGATGTTTCATCTCGTCCTTCAATTGAATATACTGTTCGATATCATGATCGTGGTCATGATGGAATCGATAGTACTTCTTGTCTGAGGTGAAGCTCCCTTGTTAGTTGGTGGCCAACTAGATTCCGCTGAAACTCCATTCTTTTGCTTCTTTTTTGATTTTCTTTTCTGATTCGTACTGATCAAAAGTGCTCTTCTCCATACACACATACTTAATATGCATGCTCCAGAAGTTTGAGGTAGGTTCGAGGAAGTGTTTTATCGAGCGACCAAAAGAACCTGGAACTCTTGAGTCTCCTCTTCATGGTTGAGATAGCCATGTCTTTATTGAAGTCTCGAACCTCAATTGTGGCCGCATTGAATCATGCCATAATGTCTTTGAGTTTCTCTCCTTCCTTCTACTTGAGAGAGGAGAGGCTGTCGGACGTCTGTGGCATCTTTCTGCTGGTGCTGAATTGTGCCATAAATGATTGCTCTAGCTGCTTAAAGGAGTGGATGCTTTCTGGTTGGAGCCCAAAGTACCAGGCCTGAGTAGCTTTTCGAATGGTGGCCAAAAAGTTGAGATATAGGAGGATGTCGGTCGCTCCTTGGATTATCATAGGAGTCTTATAGCTCTTCAAGTAATGCACCAGATCGATGGAGTCGTCATATGACTCTATCTATGGCATCTTGAATCGAGTCAGGATCGGCTCATTCAAGATGCATCAGGAGAAGAATGGAATGGTGTGGATGGCGAAGCATTGGATGACCCTTGGCCATCCACCTAGAGCTGGGCGAGTTGGCATTCGAGATCCTTGAACTTATGTTCATAGTCATCGAATCACCGCTGCTAAGAGAGTGCAGGGGTGGAATCCCTTGAAGAACTAAAGGATGAAGAAGTTGAAGGTGCGCACGGTCTGTTCCCCTTCTTAACACTGTGGTGGAGAAAAGGAGAAGGAGACCGCCGCTGGTGGTGGTCGGCATGGTAAGAATGCCAGGATGGTTGTGGTTCGACATGACGGAAATGTCGAGTTGAACCCAATTCAAGGATGGAGAAGGAGATCATCAAGGGGCATGGTGACTGTGCCTGGATGGCACAATATGTGGTGCCTGCTCCTCTGCCATTGGTTGCTATTGCTACTGCTATGTTTGTTGTTGTTGGAGGCTGTGGACTGCCTCCATCAAGATTTTTACTTGTTGCACTAGTACAGTGAGTTGTTGGACATCCGTCATAACGAGCGGACATGAAGGACTAGGCTCTACCATTGGAGGTGGAGGTGGGAGACCTTTCCGGTGGAAAGACTGCTTAGTGGAGCTGGTAGAGTTATTTTGGGCTCTAATTTTCGCCATCATAATTGAAATCTCTCATCCTTTTTCTGATACGTCAATCTGTTGCGATCAATTTCTTATTGCACCTATCATCGGTGTGATCTATCTGCAAAATAAGTTCACTGATCGGAGTTATGTCTGGCGGAGACTCTCTGATGCTTAAGTCAGTGGAGAGTAGTCGAACAACAGATAATTTAAAATGATAGAACTAGCTCAAAAGTATCTTACCATTGCTATTCTTTACCTCTCTTTATAGATAAATATTGTAACTGTCTGTAACAGTTAGGCACATGGGATCTCACTTATTCTGATACTATGTGATCGTGAGATGGACAGTTAATGCTTACTGATAATCATGGTATGTTGCTGTTACGCACCTTCTGCGTAAGTTATTCTGATATGCCGATTATATATTGGTGACCTTGGCATACTGACTGTATATCAATATCCTGGGTGTGCCGACTGTACGTCGGTCACATAGTCGATCTGGTCATTGAGATAAGTTGCAATCTGAGAGACAGTCAGGAGCTGTCATATATTAGTCGGGTTGCTGATTGACAGCCGGACATGCCTCATGAAGTCGATATTATGTCGGATGATGAGCTTTGTAAATACTGTAGTTGAACCAAATTTCTTTGGTTATCTGGCTTTGGTTATCCATCTCCAGTTGCTGACGCATAGTCGAAAAATCGAATGTGAATCAGGGGATGCAAGTCCAATTGTCCCAATAGTTAGAAAATAGGTACTTCTTCATCTCTTCGAACCATCCTTGGGGTTTTAGGACCCCTTGGATAAACCTTAGTTAGAGCCGAATTCTAGGAAGGATCCCTCTGAAGCAAACTTAGGAGATTAAGAGAAATTGGTCAGGATCCATGTCTCCTAATTTAATAATCTTTTGACTGAGCAGGGTCTATTCGATGCAGGCATCAACCACATTGCTCCCCAATGTAAGTCATTGTTCTTCGTGCTCTTTATTATTTTATCTTCTTTTGTTGTAGGCTTCTATCTTTCTTTTATTTTCTTTGTTACAGAGATGAAGTTGTCATTTGACAACATCACGGCTATGGTGTTGAAGAAGAAGAGATCGGCTCCACCTCTGAAAGCTGAGCCCTTAAAGAGGAAGAAGGTTATTACCTCCGGACCACCTTGGTCTCAGCCAAGGTCTACTGATGCAAAGGTGGTGGAAGAATCAAAGCTCGAAGTCTTCGATGTCTCTCCACCCGAAGCAGAGGTCTTCATCTGGCTGGTGTAGCATCGGGACCCTTTTCGAAAGATGACCGACCTTCTTTGAACCAATCATCCAGAAGAAGACCATAACATCGATGAAGACAATGAGAGAAGATGCATTAGTACTAATGGATGGTCAGCTTGCTAGGAAGCTGACAAATCTTCTTGTTCTTTCCATAGACCAGGAATTACAAAAATTCTTATGGTGGAGAGTGCACTAGATGCTAGTTCAGTTAGCATCATTGCGGTGAGTTCTTCTTTTTTTTTTTTTTATATTTATATTTTTTTTTCTTCTCCCTCCTCTTACAATTTATGCTCCTTGTATAGATGATAAATTTGCTCATCTATATAAGGAAAGCTTTAGTTGAATATGATCGGGCTAAATCTTCTTTTGAAGAGAAGTTAATAAAGGCCAAGGAGGAATGGAAGGCAGTTGAGGATTAGTTGAAATCCACCTCCTAGAAGGCCGAAGAAGATAGAGTTCGACTGGAAGCCGACCTTAACGAGGCTCGGAGGAAGGTGAAGTCACTGGAGCAGGGCATCAAGAAGGAGCAAGCTGAGAGGAGGGACTTGGATGATCACCACCAAGATAAGAAGAAGACTGAAGCGGCCCTCCTCACCACTGAGGACAGAATCAGGCACGCGAAGGTCTATGTGGTGGAGGATTACAAAGCATCTGCCGACTTTATATATGAAGTCGCCAAGGGAGCAATTTTTTTCTACCATATTGGTTTCAAGGAGTGCCTTGAGAAGGTGAAGAACTCTTCTTTGAAGTCGACGCTAGCCGCATCATCCCACAATTGAGTGAGCCTGTGGGTAGTGAAGACAAAGAGGAAGAGGCCATACCTTCTGAAGCGGTAGCTCCTTCAGATGCTTTAGCCGATGCCGAGGCGACGATCACTATTGTCGTCGATGCTTTGGCCTCGATCAGGAGCGGATGAAAGTTTGCCCTGAAGTCGATGCTGAGGTCCCTCCTTCCACTCCAACTAAAGACTTCATGGAAGAGGTCACCGAAGACGAGTCGAGTCAAAAGGTTTCTGTCGAAGCTTCATCTCTTTTGTGACTGTGTATTTTTTTGTCTTTTATTTGTTTCATCCTTTGTAAAAACTTGTAACAGAAGACCTTGCAATGAAATGAAATATTTCCTTTTGAAGATTTCCATCTGATGTTCTTTCCTTCTTTATTCATCTTTTCGATTATCCTGTATTTACAGTCGACCTAGAAGAACTGCTCCTATTGCGGCAATATAGTATCCTTCAGAGATAAAGGAAAGATTCCAAAGGTAACCTCCATTGCGATCTATATACGAGCACTTGTCAAAAACACAAGCTTGTTCTTCTGGGTATATGAGATGGGTTTCAATAAATGCATCACTAAAATGAAAGAGTTTTTCTCTAACATCGACGGCACATTCCTGACTTTGATAGATATTGATGTCGAAGAGCTGTGCTAGGAAGTGTGGGATGTTCCTTCGAACATGCATGTTGAAATCATTAGAACTTTTCTTGATGTGGCCATTATTGAAAATTATGTCCCAAAGCCAATCATCAACTTATTGACGATTGTGCTCATAATTATAAATATATATAAATTTTATTAATAAAATTATTAATTTTTCATCATATTTTGTCCATCTTATTTGAACTCCTGTATTGTAATGAAGTCCTTAAGACTATAATTAATCGACAAAGAAGGTTTATCATTTAGTCCTTAAATATATTTATGACTAAATGATAATCTGTTAATAGGACGATAGCTATATCAAGTATAGATCGTTGTGTGCCATATGGGTTGGTTGTCCTCTTAACCAAGAAATATGGAGGTATTGGTATGGCATACAGGTAGAATGTAAGAGTACATTCACATCGAACGTGATCAATTGCGGAGTACTTTACTGTCAAGAGTAGCTCACGAAGGGTATGGGTATAAGTGTCCCTCCGACCTGAGATCACTGCGGTGACTTGTAAGCAACTTACTATACTTTGGTATCGGATGATCTGAATTTTTAATTCAGTGAAAGAAGATTTCTAGATGCAGTCAAATACTTGTCAAGTTAGTGCACGAGTCAAGATAGGATAACCCTTTGAATAAGTAGGAGCTAATACATCATGTATTTAATTTAATAAAATCTTGGCCAAGATAATTCATGTGATGGATTTGAAAGGTTAAAATATAATGTGATTGACCGTATTAGGGTTGACAGTTAAACCTTAGGTCACTTTGAGCATTTGGATCAAAGGGATGAACTATATGATAACCATATGTCAGTAGGTTCTAGAATATTGCTTTGCAATCTTTCGACCTATCTGGACGTCGGATTTCTTTGCTAGATGGTTACATCGATTAGTATAGAAATTTATTCTATGCTACCGACTTAAATTCGAATCTATGGGGTTACACACATTAGAAGAGTCAGTCTGATCGGATAGCTGAAGAGTCCAATTGGATTGGGACTCTACTGAAGAGTCTCACTAAATTGAGACTCTGGAGGAGAGTCCCACTGGATTGAG
>KE504633.1:868335-884981 GCA_000441515.1 Elaeis oleifera | reverse complement strand
ACCGAGCCCAGCGGGCCCCCGACCGACAAACGGGTCTCACCTCGACAGCAGAGCCCGAGATCCCCTCGACGGCAGAGTCCAAAACCAACGCATCGCAGGTATGACTCCTATACTCCTCTTTCTGCTCCTCGTGCACAGATCTTGATGGAGATCGAAGGAGAGGAATATCTACGGTGGCCTCCACCTTTGAAGGCAAAGGGCCTCGACCGATGAAAGTACCATCGATTCCATCGGAGCCACGGCCACAACACTGAGCAGTGCATCCAGCTCAAGGATGAGATTGAGGCCCTCATACGACGAGGGTACCTCGAAAAATTCCGACGGAGCCCGCCGACTCGACCCGTCCCGACCGACGATCCCAACCGACTGAGGAGGCGGCAAACAACCAACCTACGATCGGGGTCATCAACATGATCTCCAAATGAGCGGATCGGGGGACGACTGTTGAAGGAGAGTCGATGAAAAAGCTGCACCAGGATAATGTAATCATCTTTACGGATGAAGATGCTCGGAGAATCCAAACTCCCCATGATGACGCTGTTGTTGTTTCGACAAAAATAGCTAATTATGATGTAAAAAGAATTCTCATCGATAATGAAAGTTCGACCAATGTTTTGTTCTACTTGACCTTCTCTCGAATGCGACTATCGACTGATCGGCTCAAGAGAAACGAAGAAGAACTGGTTCTTCCACCCATGAATGGATGATGGAAGATCAGTGATGAAGGAGAGACCCTTCCAGAGATTGAAAAACCACCACCCTCGGGCTTTAGGGTGGGTCGGAGGACGAAAAATGCCCGGAAGAGAGAAATTCGAGGGTTGATCGGTAAAAGCCGACACAACAGAGCAAAGCTGACTATTAGCTGAACTGAGTTCGGCACCAACTGGGCCGGACAAAGTCCGTAATAGTTCAGAACGTTCCGGACAAACTCCAGAATCGAAAGACAAAGACCGACCTGGAGGTCCTCGACATAAAAAGCCACCTAGCCCGCAGGCGGGTTGTTAACCCGACCCTCGGCCCCAGGGACGAAGAGCCGAAACTGCTTCGGGATACGATACTGCTCCCGGAGTCGATCGACATTCGGCCCCGAAAGTGAAGAGACCTCCACCTCCGGGGTCGACCGAAGATCATCAGTCGGATTTTCCGACTGCTCTCCACGAGGAGATGTTCTGGCCATGACGCCAGAACCAAGAAGAAGAAGAAGAAGAAGAAGAAGAAGGAGAAGGAGGGAATCCAAAGGAAGTGAGAAGGAAGCGGAAGGAACAAAAATCTTGGAAAAACCTTTCGAGAATGGAAGCAAGGGCAACTACCTGAGACAAGAGGGACCACTCGGGCAGAGTCTCTGCAGCAGAACTGTAAAAAGTAAGTTTTTGAATACAAGTGACCCTGTATATATAGAGCTCCTCGATGGCCGGGATGAGGGCACGCCCGACGAGGACCTCCCGGATGATCGACACGTGGCAGCATTTGGGCCTTCCCTCGGCCCGACGATCCAACGCACCCACCCCAGATCAAGCCACGTCGCCTCCGTGCACGCGAACGACTCCGGCCCAATGACCTCCCGACACGTGGCGCAAGAACCGCGTCCCGAGATTAATTAGCTGACGGCGGTCCACGTTCCCGATGGGACGCCTGACGGCGGTCCGCGCTTCCAGGGGGACTTCTGACGGCGGTTCGCATTCCCTAGGAGGCGTCTGACATCGGATCGCCTGACACCGGATCGTCTGACTCCGGATCGTCTGACACCGAATCGACTGACACCGGTCTATCCGGATTGTCCGCTGGTGAGGTCGGTAGGATCAGGGCGTGACACAATGAAGATCCACTCCTTTCGCCCGACGCTCCGCCCGCGTGGAAACGCGGGCCGACATGACATCAGACTCATGAGTGGGGGGGCAACTGTTGGGATATACCGACTGACCCTGACTCCGACTCACCGACGCCGACTCACCAACAGACCCCGACGCCGACCCATCATCGAGATGGACCGATCGATGACCGACTTCACCGCCTGACGATGGGCGACACCGACAGTAGCTACCGACGGTGCCCGGCCCGAGTGTGTCGGCCAAACAGGCCAACACCGCCTCCGACCACCTGAAGGGCCGAACCTGCATCGCCGACTCTTTGTCGGGTGGGATAGCCGGCGTCCGACTCCTACAGACCCCTTCTAAACGCCGATCGTGCTCTCGAGTCACCACCCGACAGTCAGGTCCCGACATATAGTCGGTCAACCCCTTTCAAAAACGCCGAACGACCGGCATGGGCTGCTGTCCTGTCAGGGGCATGCTGTACGACCGCCAGGGGGCGTTGTCCTGCTAGGAACCTGGGGTGCTGTCCTGCCAAGGACACAAATTAATTCCAAGGACCTATCAGCCCGTCAACGATATGACAACCCCGGCGATTTGACAACTCTTCAGTTGTCTACATCATCGACGGCGGGACCATACCGCCTTCTACTATAAACGGGGTAAGGCAACAGCTTACGGTAAGGGCTGGAAAAAATCTCTCTCTCTCTCTCCATCGCTGAATCCTCTGATTTCTCTCTACTGTTGCCTAGTTTTCTCCCTAATTTGACCGTCGGAGGGTCTCCGCCGGAGGCATCTTCGATCAGTGCGGACTTTCTTTGCATATGCTCGTTTTCGATAACTAGGCGACGAAAGAATTGGCCGCAACAATAACCAACCTTGCCTCGGTCCTCAGACTTCTTAGCTACCCACTCCAACGGCACCCGCTAACCGAGGCTGTGCACCAAGATGGAGACATCTTCCCATTGTTTCCGAGCCGCCTCCATGTTCCCCTCTGATAACTCGAGGATCTTGGTAAAGTACCTCTGAAGCTGCTCCAATTCCTCCAACGATATCTTGTGTTCGGTCCGATGAGGCTGCCATGGTGGCCCCTGCACTGCACACGCCCAAGTCTTCTCCCCTCCACTCATCTCCGGCGAGGAGCGATCGCTCTCTACGGCCCTTACCCTTGTTAGCCATCGATCACCCACACAAGACCGCCCACCCTCAGTTCGCCCAAAAATCCCCGTGACTGCACGATTCTTGACGAAATCGCACAACCGCAGAGCGTGCTACCTTCTTAGCACGCTATTGGCTCGAGTTCTCTTTACGCTCAAAACGTTTTTACCGAGGCAAAGTCGTTCCAAGAGATAAAAAAGATAATTTGCTGACATCCCGTAACCCTGCTCCCCTGTTCTTCTTCTAACCGGGATGCATTGCCCATAAGATGGTGATATAACCTGATAATTTCTCTGAAATCTTAGCTAAGAAGTAAGAAGCATCCACTGTCACGCTGTCCATCCAACGACAAGTCAATGGCAAAATAAACATGATGATGACAGGCCTTCATCTCCTCTATAATTAAGAGGCCAAGCTTCCCGGATCTTTACCCAAACATACTCTCACATTCCATCCCTTTCATCATCATGCCGCCCAGACCCAAGCCGCCACCACCCGGCCCGCCGCCTCCTCGCCCGGAACCACCCAGGCCGCCACCGCCCAGACCTGAACCGCCGCCATCCGGCCCTCCGCCACCCAGACCGGAGCCTAGACCCAGGCCGCCACCACCCGGCCCACCGTCTCCTCGCCCGGAACCACCCAGGCCGCCACCGCCCAGACCTGAACCGCCGCCACCCGGCCCTCCGCCACCCTGACCAGAACCATGAGGGCCGCGACCACCCGGTCGCAGCATCATCACCATGGACCGCGCGGCCCGCCTCCCCCATGATCACACCGTCTACTAGCAATGGTATGGAGATTGGATTTTGACAAATATTGTGGAATTCTTCGAGAAAGATGCCGGTGTTTTTTTTTCGCCCCCGAGGAAAAGAGAGACGCCGGTGTTATGTTGTTCACGCGCGAGCCAGGATTCCCGCCCTTGCCATTTGACATGTAAAATATAGTCGTGTTTGCACGTCTAATAAAGTCCCAGTGTGTTATTTGATGTATAAATAGTTGTTGCTCTTGTTTGGGTATGATTCGTGGCTGCATATGGTAATGTTTCTATTTTTTAATTTAAGAATAAAGAGAGAATTTTTTTCTCAGATTTCTTTTTTCTAAATAATAAAAGAGGAAACAACATGAGAAGTTAGGCCAATAAACAATAGTAATGGATGGATACCACCACTAAAATAAATGAACGGATGGGTGATAATGAAAACAAATGCTAAAATCGAATGAATGAACGCTGAGAATGAAAAAACAGACGGATGATGGTGAAAAATGGATGATAGTGAAAAATGGACGGATAGGAATGGATGGACTTAAGAGATGATGGGTTTGAGGAGGACAAAGATAAGGCGACGTAGGAAAGTCATTAGAGAGATGGATGATAGCTGGGAGGAGGGCAGCAAGGGCTTCAAGGAGGTGGAAAGGTGAAATCGAGATTGGGAGATTAATTGGGCTGAGGGAATGAGAGGGTGAAAATCTATTTTTTTAAAAAATGGAAGTGAAAGGTTTTTTTTTTTTGGTGCTTGGGATTCCATGCTTCTGTTCAATAAAAAGGAAAGAGAAAAAAAATATGATACCGAGGCCATGGTGCCCGATTGCCTTTGAAATATTTCTTTAGATTTATATGGTGCAATATTTTTAGCTGATTGTAGTGATGCATCTTCTTATTAACGATATTGGAGTTTTTAATCTTCATATTTCAGATATGTCACATAAGTCCAGCCTCATGCTTGACACAGAGGATTGATATCATTAATAATGTTTGCAAGTTGGCTGGAGGCTTCATGCACATCACATTTCGTTGTATGGATCACGATCCCATTCCTGCTGTAGCAAACTGCGGCTGTGAACTTGGCGTGGGACTGTCCATTTTTGCATCTTGAACGCAATGACTTGTGGCTCTCGTTCAAGCATTCTATATGGTTGGTTGGCATTTATTTTCAACTCCAAACTGATCTGTAAGTCGATTGAGCTTTGATCTTATATTTACGTCACAATCTTTTGTTCTTCTTGTTCTCTTTTCTTCTTGTTGCGTAATCTATGTTGAAAATTCTTGATCAGTATTTCTTTTCTTTTCTTTTGATAATGGAGAGATAGTCCTACCAAGTTACAACCTTCCAAATTAACTCCCATACAATCGGCAAGGACTAAACTAACAAGTAATTGAAAGAAATTAGCATACCAAAGCAAAACCCACAAACCATTTGGCTACTTGATTCTCTTGATAACAGGTTTGGGAAGCCCAGAAAGATTCTATAGAGTCACCCATCTGCCAAATATCAATCCACAGGGGTGACATAGATTTCTTAACCCGAGTGACTTCCATCCAAGAAACGCTCAAAATTAAACTTTAGTGTGAGATGGTTGAACCGCGTCTTTCAAAGCATGCTATGTAGTTTTCAGCTCGATATGAGGACGTGTTCTCACTTTGTGGTGGCCTCAGGAAGGATACAAATTATATCTGACACCTGTCAGATATTTGATTGTGATATGTGGGGTTGGCGGCACATCACGCGATAAGCATTTGAGATGCGTGATGGACATGTTTGGCCCCATGATGTTTGCATTGCGTCTCATTCATACTCAGATTGGATATGTAGCAAAACCGGACGTCCAAACAATTAAACTAAATTATAATGTGATCCAACTCCCTCGTTTATTTACTCTATTCTTTGCCGCATAAACACCATAAATTCGTGCCTTTGGAGGCTAAGGGAACAACTCCAGCATCAAAGCAGAAACAGCTTTTTTCTTAGTAAGAAGATGTTAGACCCCATAGTACAGTTGTTATACATCCTAATTTGGAACTTTTTCGAGCCGGTTTGATCACCTTTTTAAAAAATAAAAAATAAAAATCTTAGGTTTTACTCAAAATTAATTTCAACTTAGAAAACCAAGTTAGCTCAGCTTTATTGATTTTGGATAATGAGTAATTTAGCTAATGTTTATCCAGTTCTTGAGTTGAAGATAAGCTGCTCAGATGAATTGCCATTGTGATTCATTTGGTTCATAGGAAGTGGAGGGGGAAGAGATAATTCTTAAAAAGTGAAGACAAAACATCTTATTTCACTGGAATTTTAAGAGGAGAAAAAATGAAAAAATCCTTTTTCATGATAAGACACTTCACATGTTTTATAGGAAGTAGAAACCATGGGGAACATGGATTTTGAGACATCCTACAGGATGAAAATTGATGATACTTTTAAGATCTATGATTAAAATTTTATAAAATATCAATGGATGATTAGGATGAAATATTGAATAGTGATATATGCCAAAATCTTTACTTTCTCCTAATATTTATATGAACATAATATAATATTTATACTAATATTAATATTATAATATTTGTTGCTGCAAAGCTCTGGAGGAAGAACGATAAGTTCAGTCTAGAACAGATCTGGAGTGCTGAAGAGGATCAAGTCGATGAAGTTCGTAAGTGATTATGCAAAAAAAATCCTAAAACCAGTGGAATACCCTCCGATTTAGGACTTTCTAATGTTTAAATCAGTCAGGGCTTGGAGAACAGATATTGAAAATAGAGAAAATGAAAGATCAGGAGAGAAGTTTTAGGTGGAGAGAATGAGGATTTTTTGATTCTCTTCAGTGGGAAAAAAAGTTCAATAGAGTCTAGACTCTGTGAGTTAAAACTTACTTTCTGGAGAGTATCTTGTCTCTTTTTATATAGAGGGGGTTTGCTCAGACTATTAGACCATTAAGAGAGTTTGTTAGGTCGTTAGGAATCTTCTAAACTGTTAGTTTGTTATAACAGAATAGTTTGTTGTATGCAGATGATAGGTTGTTTGCCTACTTGATGATTAGCTGAGTATAGCCGGAAGATAGTTGTTGTAGAGTTTGACAACAGCTATAACGAAGCTATAAATAACTATCTTTTTTAGGTCAGATCAGTTTTGAACTGATGTCCCTTGCGGCAAATCAAATAAAAGCTGAGCTAATCACAATACTCTGTTGAAACCCAATTCAGATCAATTCAGATCAGCACAAAATCGATCTGAGGATTGAACTAGATCGATACTTTATCGATCTAAGCCAAAAGTTGATGTGATTTTCAGATGATTCTTTCTAATTCTGCTACGTGATCAAAGATCGATTAACTATACCAACAATATTATTATATTTAATATTATTTAATATTAATTTAATATAATATTATTATTTATATAATTTAGGAGTAAAAGATATAGTCTTTATCAATTAAGAGTATCATAGATATTCTATATAGTTTTTCAAGAAATGAATGTTTAACCAAACATAAGTCATTCTGCAATAAGTCACTGGTCAACCAATCATATTAGAATTTATTTTAAAAATAATTTTATTTTCAAAAATATAATTTTTTAGTATTTTTTTTTTTTTTAGTAAACCAAATGAGTCCCAAGGATTGCAAAAGATTAGGGAGGTTTCACCCAAGATCTAAACCTATAGATTGGATCGTAAACTTGCACGGCCTACTTTCAAATAAAAGGGACCAGGCTCACCATAAGTTAAGTCTAGCCAGAGGAAACCAACAAGGCAGCTTTGGCCCCTTTTTCTAACAAAAAATCTAAGACATCTGATGGCATATCTACGGTGCCTACAGTCACATCCTAGCCATTATGATTGTGGATAGAGTGCCAAATTTCATTCAGTTTAAGAGCAAATAATAGCTCAAAAGAGAGCTGGACGGTAGAGATACTTCTGTGGATCCCAAGCCTCCAGTGGTAATTGTCACGGCGTGGCCCACCGAAGAAGGGATGTAGTCTTCACGGTCGGAGGCCACGTACTATTGTTACGCTAACAACTTGTTCTGGATCCCGCTGGGCGTCAATAGTACTTTCTTATGCATTTCCATCCACAGATTAAACGCATTAAAGATTATTCTCAATCAAACATCAATCAAATAGGAAAATCGTGAAAGGAACACGTTGAGGGGTAGTATATCACCCATACTAAAGATACGTGGCAGCGAGAATCTTATTTTGGTCCGATCCGACCCTCACCCTCTAAGATCGCCATCAAAATAATGATCGGTGGTGAATGAATACAATTTCAATGATAGATATATCATTTCAGAACTATGAAGAAAGCTATATCGAAAAAAATCATGCAATATATAATGAAGTAGTGGACCTCACTTCAGATTCAATCGGACCTCACTTCAGATTCAATCGATCCCCATCTTCTCATTGGCCCCTTCAGATGAAGCTCCTGTATTGGTGGGTGGAAGGCTCAGCCAATTCTAACTTCCACCATCGGCCCTAACTTCGGCCACTGAACTTGACCGTGGTTGCCCCTCACGGCTCCACCTGTGGATCCCTAGCCACTAGTACTAGAGTGACACTCGAACATCGGGCATCGATCTAAAAAAGAATCTGAGCCTGATATCGTCTCCTACCGAAGGATCATACACCAATTCCTGCTTCTAGCCGCAAGCTGCCCTCCCTTCAACACTAGCTGGCTACTGCATTCGGAGAAGTCATCCTTCATGCCATCACATCAAATCATATCACCCCACGTGGGGCCATACTACTCCAACCACTAGCTGCGTGCCAAGAAAGGCTACATCAAATCAAGCCATCCTATGAGTGGCTAACTACGTGCCAAATAAGATGATATCCGTCATCAAAATCCAAACCAGGAGAAATGATTACCTGGACCATGCCCAAGTAATCCACCCAAGTCCCAAACGAATAACATGCCACTGCAACCCCTGTATTTCATAAATTCGGACATCTTAGGTGGTACAGACGAAGAGACTTGAATGGTCTCCCATTATTTTCTATTTATGGCTTTCACCTCTCTATAAATAGAGGTAAAAGGGATCCTTCAAGTATGCACATGCACGCATCCTCTACACCTCTCACTCTTCTTCTCCTCTGTTGCATTTTTTTGACTCGGGCATTGAAGGGTCTCTGCCGGAACTAACTCCGATAGAGACTTGTTTTGCAAGTCACCCCACCAGTCATCTCCGACCACCTCTAGCCACTTCGATCAGAGTCAGAAATCTTTCGCAATAGATTGGCGCTAAAGAAAGGACCCCGCCTCATTTTTGGAGAAGAATGAGAGATCTATATCATGGCACCACATAAAGGAACATCCTATGTTGTTTTAGTGCCACCAATTCCCGACCGGTGGAGAATTCCACCAACCCGCCGGCCCAAGTGTCGCCTTTGGAGGCTCTGCCCTCAACCAGAGTGATGGTCAACATGGAGCAATTTAACCTACTGGTCTAGCAGGTTTAGAATTTAATTTCTGCTATCCAAATAATGTAGTAGAGCAATCCCGCGCCACTAGCCACTCCACCATCAAAGCAGGATCAGGTCCCTGCAAGGCCTTATGTTGTGGGGACAAACTTGACAAAGCCACCCTAGGTGTCAAAGCGTAAGACACGACGATCCCCAAGTCCTCACTCTGAATATGATTCCACCTCAAACAGATCCCACTTGCCTTGCTTCGAAGCATGCACTGTTTGAGATGTAGAAATTGACTGCAGAATTCGAAACATGAACCAACGATTGAAGCTCTTTGCAATCAAGCTCCGACGCATGATGATCGCTACAACACTGATCCACCGTTCAGTGCTCGGATTATGTAGGAATCACTTTTCAATCACTTTAAGATGCCACAGCTAGAGAGCTACAATGGGATCACCGATCCTGTAGATCATTTGGAGAGCTTTAAGGCCATGATGTTGCTTCACGATGCCACCGATGCTGCCTTGTGCCGAGCCTTCCCCTCCACTTTGAAGAGTGTGGCCCGGCACTGGTGCTCAAATATGAAATCCAAGACTATTCACTCCTTCGACTAGATTAGTTGATTATTTGTGACTCATTTTGTCAGCAGCTGATAGCAACACAACAGATCAGACTCGCTGATCAACATCAAGCAGAAGGAAGGACAGTCACTCTGATCCTACATCGGCTGCTTCAATACAACCATACTAGAGGTTCGCGACCTAGATCAATCGATTGTGATGACCAATCTGAAGAGCGGACTTTTGAAGAATGGTCTCCGATATTCACTGAAAAAGACCTACCCACGATTTTATGAAAATACTGGCTCGAAAGAAAAATATTTCCAAGCAGATGAAGCCTTTGAAAATAAGCCCCCAACGCCCTCGAGAGTAGAAGAAAGAAAAGAAGAGGAAGTCAAGAAGCCTCCAGCGAAGAAAACTATGAAAAGAGTCAGTGGTGTTCCCAATCTCTGCCCAAGCATTGGAGGATCCGAATCCCTCCATGGAACTACCAACACAAGAGTCCTATCAGAGGGAGGCGGTGCATGACTCCGCTAAGAAGGTTCACGAATTACACTTCGTTGAATGCTCGCCAAACTCAAGTGCTAATAGAAATAAAGGAGAAGCTCCCAAAGAGATGAAGATGAGGATAAAGTCGGGTCAGTACAATCCTAAAAAGTATTATCTCTACCACCATGACCACGGCCATGACATAAAGGAATGCATCCAACTCCGAAAGGAGATTGAAGAGTTTATTCATCGTAGGTGCCTGGATCAATTCATTAGGTGCAGGCATGAATAGTACGATGAGTGGTGGGCAAAACCCTGACAGTTAGAACAACAACAGGGAGAGCCTTCCATGGATCGACCCTAATCGAATTTATCAACACCATCACCAGAGGACATTGTGCTATTGAGACAAGAGGAGTCGCTGAACCTTTCAAAAGGCAGAGAACCGAAGAACCGATAATTTTTAATGAAGAAGATATCCAGAGAGTTCAGTTTTCGCATAATGATACGGTGGTTGTATCCCTTAACATAGATAACTATCATATACGCCGTATTTTGGTTGATAATAGAAGTATGGCTGATGTGTTGTTTATGATGCTTTCTCCAAAATGAGCATATCCCCTAAGCGGCTAGGATAATGGACTCCTCCCTCATAGGGTTCACTGGTGATGTGATGTCCATCGAAGGGGTTATTACTTTGCCTGTGGTTGTCGGATGATCCCCTCGATGATCTACAGCTTAGGTTGACTTTCTTGTGGTTCAAGCACCATCAGCCTACAATGCAATCATTGAACATCCCTGACTTAACATACTTCGAGCAATAGTATCCACATACTACCTAAAAAATGAAGTTTCCAACTGAGTTTGGAGTTGACGAGGTTCGAAAAGATCAGGCCCTAGCCCGACAATGCTACACAATCATGCTCTATGGCGTAAGGCCCTCCAAAGTATATCCAACCGATGGGCTGGACACCCATGATGAACGCACAGAGGAATGCGGAGAACCAATAGAAGACCTTAAGATGATTCCACTGAATAATGGATCGAGTCAAACCTGAATCAGGTAACCAAGAAACATCTCGTTCTTTTTGCAGAAAATATGGATATATTTGTCTAGACCCCAGCTGACATACCAGACATTGATCATACGGACATGACACATTGACTGAGTGTTAAACCAACTTATCAATTTATCAAATAAAAGAAGAGAAGTTTCATGCCTGAGCGGCAAAAGGCGATAGCCGAAGAAGTAGACAAATTGCTCGATGCTGGCTTCATCCAAAAAATAACCTACCCTGACTGGATAGCAAAGGTGGTCCTTGTGACAAAGAAAATGACAAATGATAGACCTGCATCGACTTTATCAACTTAAATAAAGCATGTCCGAAGAACAGCTACCCACTACCTCTGATCGATCAACTGATGGATGCTACTTCAGGATATGAACTCCTCATCTTTATGGACGTCTTCTCCGGATATAACTAAATTTGGATGGCATTTGAAGGTGAGAAGAAATAGCTTTTATTATTGACCAAGTCTTTTTGTTATAGGATTTTGCCCTTTGGCATAAAGAATGTGGTGCAACTAATTAGCGCCTTATGAATAAGATTTTAAAGATTAGATAGGATAAATATGGAGGTCTATATAGATGATATGTTTATTAGAAGTAGAGCCCCGTAAACTCATGTCGAAGACCTAAAAGAAACTTTCAAAAGTATCGGATGAAGCCGAACCTGGTGAAGTGTGCTTTTAGAGTTATTTCAGATAAGTTCTTGGGGTTTATGATCTCAAGTCAGGAGATTGAAGCCAACCCCAAGAAGATCAGGGCTATACGGAAAATGAACCCATCAAGAACTGTAAAAGAGATTCAACGCCTTATCGATCGAGTGATGGCACTAAATTGGTTCATCTCTGGATAGGCCGAGCGCTGCCTCCCCTTCTTTCAGGTCCTGAAGTAGTCCAAAAATTTTCGATGGACCGAAGAGTGCCAGCGCCCATTTGAGGAGCTAAAAAGTTATCTGGATTCTATGCCACTCTTTAGAAAGCCGAAACTAGATGAAGAACTCTATTTATATTTGCAAGTCTCTAAGGTCACTGTGAGCACCGTACTAGTTCGAGAGCAAGACAAAATTTAAAAGCCAATCTATTATATCAGCAGTGTTGGGTTTCGGTTGCACAGCAGAATATGATTTTCAATATTTTAACATGCATTTAACTATTGAAAATAAGTTTTAATATTTAAAATATGCTAACCGGAGTACAAACCCTAGGAACACTATGATGATTACAATCAAACATTTTAAGCATGCAATAAGATAAGAGATTATACCTTCTTGAAGATGAGAATCTAGTGATCAATGATCTCCACAAGACACCAAAGTAGACGCCCTCCAATGATGATCCACACAGGATAGATTAAGGTCCTTCCCAATTCGATGTAGTGCTGCAGTCTTCTTCACAAGTCTGTTGAATTTCTTCTTTAGGAACGGTTTGCACCACCACCTGATTGCCCTCTATCCTCCACAAAACCATATCAGGGATCTTTTTCAAATGATCTCACCATACAAATCAGATTCAGATGTCCAACACTTGAACAATCTAAATCCTAGGACAAGCAACAATTGCTTTCCATTTTCCTTCTTGATTTTCTTTTATTTTCTCTCCTCTTTTCTTATCTTTTTATTTCCTTTTCTTTTCTGATTTTTTTCTCTTCTTTTTCTCACATGATCTCATGCCTAAACCCTTAGGATTGAATGCCATATCCCAATGGAGCACCCCTTAAATAAGGAATGAAGGGGCGCCTCATACAATCGTGAGCACCAATTCTTGGCATTCCACCTTTCTCATGCAGTGAATTATTCACCGAAGAAATTAGTTAGGTATGAAAGAAGAGGAGTTTCATAGGTAGAAGGACTCCTCTACGCACAGAAACTAAAGTGCCATCAGATGGCGCATCCATAAAGAATTGGCATGGAATTAATGGGAATATGGAAGGTTGTTAAGAGACTTAAACAAGAAGGACTCTCCTTCTTATTAACACCAATATGTGTGGCGCCACATTTATTTTGCATGGAATAAATGGCATGGAGGTGGTTTATTCAGATGGAACTCTTCCATACAAATCAGATAAGCTACCTAATATTCCATAAGTTCAAACCTAATCCAATTAGGTTAAGGCAATAGGATTAGAGTTAGCACAAACACCTTTGCACCAAATCTAATTGAAAACTGGGATTAATTCATGTACTAGCAATTTAATTAACCCATAGAATTTATAATAAATCTAAATATATTAGATCAAGATCAAATTTTTAATGTGTGTGAATCATTGGGTTCCATATCTAGCCAGCAGTGGACTCAGGCTCATGATCTAAACCAATCCGATTAGATTAGGTCAGTCCAAATGCATCAATTAATTAGAACACTTCTAATTAATTTTCATATTAAACTCTTTTAATTCTTGCAACTCCATAAGTTAAGATTAATATCTAGCAACACATCATGACTATCCAAAGATATAAATTATTAAAATATCAAATTATTTTTTATGATGAGTTATCGTGCAATTCAATCTTTCGATCACACAATATTCGAGACAGACCATGGACATGAAATTATGTCAAGTCCAAATACCTATCCATATATATCTCGATCTGATGATGATGACTCGATTGATAAACCAATAGAAATATTTTCGACTGTTCATCCTTGCTCTGATCAGAGACTCTCTGAGTTATCATCCTCTGAGATGACATAGGATGCTCTCTTTTCTTATAAAGAGTGATCGATTTCTTGTTGACCACTCACAACTTTCATGCACACTTCACTATACCCACAATATTCCATATATGTCTCAAAGAGTCATGCTAGAGTATAAATTAAAGCATGAATCCACATACATAAGGTACCATTATGATATCAGATCTAAAGATCACTTGCACCACTTTCACTGGAAAATCATCTTTTGATATGCTGTAAGACTCCATCAGATATTCTCCCTATAGATCAGTTCAATGAACTTATTCTCTAATGAGAACCTATATCTTTGTATTAGTGTCACCACACAAGTGATTGTGAGATCAATCATCCTTTTCATTGAGCATACATAGGATGTATCAGGCTTATCGGCATCATTGATTTCTGATTCGATGATCCTATAACTGAAAATATTTTAGACTGAGACTATCAAGATTTTAGATCTTACTGATATGATCTCATCATGACCCTAAAATCATTATCTTAATCTATAGGATTCATTATAATCATAAATAAAAAATGATACAGTAAATGACGAAACACAATGCCTCATATATAAAATAGCTAATATCATGCACATGAGTAGAAAGATAATACAGAATAGCCCCATCACATCACCCATAAGATTGACTTATAGGATACTATTCTTTCAATCTCCTACTTGCACTAAAGTCAATCACCCCTGTACCTGATGCCTATGCAATCAAGGTGGTGATCACACGGTTGTTATGATTGGGCTTAATGAACAGGTCCGCTATGCAGTTCTATATATCAACTCACTCTACGATCACATCATAAATGAAATGAAAGTGCCTTAGGATGTGTGGGTTTCAGGTGAGACCACACCCTACTCAGTGATGAACCCTTTCATTAGGTGACTTTTCTTAGCAATCTTCACTTGTAGTAATAAATTGAGTCAATTATAGTTCGCTATTTAGAACTCTTCCAATTTACTACTTCTCTAGTACTTCTCAAGTGTTAGAGAAATATTTTTTTAGTTTTTAATGATCCTATCCTGGATCTGCTTGAAATCTAATGGTTATGCCCTAGGCCTAAGCCGCATCAGGCTTGGTACATAATATACATGGGTAAGTAAACACTTTTACACCCATTTATGTTAAACATCTTCAACACAAAATATATGTATCTAGACTAGGACAAACCTAGCATCCATTTAGATCTATCTCTATAGATATCAAGTATATCAGATGCTTCAGCCAAGTCTTTCAAGAAAATTTTTATGATAGTAAGGTAATGACTAATTGCAACATTGAGATATCAATCTCAATATACAGTATGTCATCCACATACAGAACCAAAAAGTCAATGGGACTCCAATTTATCTTCTTGTACATACTTGATTCATCCATATTTTAATAAATCAAATAATTTGACTGTCTCATCAAAATGGACGTATCAACTCCTCGATGCCTGTTTTAATCCATAAATGGATTTATTTTCTTACTAGAGATAAACTCTCTAGATGGTATGCAACATCCGGTGGACATTCCTGTTAGCAACCTATGGGTCACACCACAGGTGCTTCAACTAAAATCCATACTTGATTGGTACACAGGGAGTCCATCATTGATTTCATAGCTTCAAGCCATTTGTCAGAGTGCCTAGGTTGTAGGATCATCATTCTTAGTGATGTATGGTGTATTGCCATTCTTAATGACAAACCTATATCAGAGTAGTACATTACATACTTTGCTTGATCTTCGGAGAGGAGGTGTGTATTATAGTTGTACCTCATCAATGGGCACATTAGGTCGAAAATCATTTTGTAAATACTCTATGGGTTATAGTGGGATAGTTCATAGGTCTTGAACTTCTCAAATTTAATTATCCTCCCATTACCCCTACTTGGATAAACTCTTTTTTCTAAAAAATGGCATACCTACTGATAAAACATCTTTGTTTAGTAGGATGGTAGAAGTAGTATCATATACTACTCTTAGGATAACCTACAAATCTGTACTTATCTGATCTAGCACAAAACTTATATACATCAACTTTTTCACAAAGCTGGGCAACCTGCCTCTTTCCTTTCCATATCACATATGGAGTGTTAGTAACAGATTTTAGTGGTACCTTATTCAAAATATATATAGCAATTTCTAGTGCATATCCATAGAATGAGTTTGGAAGGTCTGTGAAGCATATTATAGATTGCACCATATCTAATAAGATGCAGATCCTTCTTTCTGCAATACTATTTAATTGTAGAGTGTATAGAGATATCTATTCAGAGAGAATTTCATTATCAAGAAACTTGCTAGTTAAGTATTTTTCTCTTCGATCTGATCGAAGAGCTTTAATACTTCTACTAATTTATTCTTAATGATACTTTAGTACTCTTCGAACTTATTAATGATTTTAGATTTGTATTTCATTAAATATACATATCCAAATCTTGATAAATCATTAGTAAATATGATGAAGTAGGAGTATCCACCATTGGTCTGAGTTGATATTGGACCACAAACATCCATATGTACTAGACCCAATAAGTCACTTGCTCTATCTCTATGTCCAATAAGTAGAGTCTTGGTCATCTTATCCATGAAACAAGATTATGATTCAAAAATTATATAGTTCAAAGAACTCTTCTTTGTATTACTTGTTTATCTTTGACTCACTAATGTGGCTAAGTTGGCAATGCCAGAGTTATGTGATATTCACATATT
>KE504633.1:848311-868315 GCA_000441515.1 Elaeis oleifera | reverse complement strand
GTTTATCTTTGACTCACTAATGTGGCTAAGTTGGCAATGCCAGAGTTATGTGATATTCACATATTTTTTTTTTTTTTATTAATATGAAGAACATCATCATTGAGTGATAGAAATATGAGACCATTATTATTCATTCCATAGCCATAAATTTTTAAAAAGAGAGCAACTTTTGCTCTTAACATTAATTTCAAAATCATGTTACAATAACAAAGGAATTGAAATATATTTCTAATAAATTTAGATATATAATAATAGTTTACTAGTTTCATAATCTTGTCAGAAGGCAATATTTACAAATAGATTCCTTCAGCTTCAGCCTGGATGGACTCTCCACCAGTGCCAAATGGTATGAGGTCACCTTTCTTATTCCTTGCAATCCCTACAATGATTTGCATAAGTGGAACCTACAGATGATATCTAATACCCAATAATTTAAAGTTGAAGCATTTAATGATAAATTAGTCTGTATCATATACAAACCATTATCAGACGTGACTTTTACATCCTGCTTTTGCTTTACACTTGCAAAATAACTCTCGTAATTTTTTTCATTACTCATCATTGCTATAATGAAATAGGTATCTTTGGTGGAGACATTCTTTGCCTTATTTTTTGAATAATGCTAAAGAAGAAATCCAGAAGAGTTAGCAGGATCAAATCCTGGATTAACTCACTATCCATCATAAGAATCTAACTGACCTAATTGCATGATTAAGTCAATAAAGATACACTTGACAGTCATACTGTCAACCCGTCATATCTCATATATGATTTTTCTTTTTGAAAGCATCATTTTCGATTGAATTGGAATCAGAAGAAATTGAGACTATCTCCTAAGTAAGAACTATTTCAAGTTCCTCAACCAGTCTATGAGGTTCGATCAATTTAAAAGGCATCAAATATATCTTGCAGTGATAGTAAAGATGCAGATGTATTTATAAGAATATAAAAGGACTACTCATGATGATATGCATAATTTAGATGAGATCTTTTATTTAGTCATATCTCTCATTAATTTAGTAAATTTTATAGCCTCTAGTATGAAAACGAGAAACCCTATCGTCAGGTTCTTTAGTGGGGTTGAGATCCCAATTCCTCTTCAAAAGCTTTGTGGTTGCACAACAAATCTTTGAGGAGTTCATAGATAAGAAACTATTTTGATTGCATCTCATGCAATTTTCAACATAACTTTTGCCTCTAAAATACTTGTAACCTTATGGTTGTATAACAAACTACAATATTTTAGTTAAGTCGTATCCTTCATTATCATATGGTCATATCTAAATAATACTATTTTTGTGGATAGCACAATAAAATAGCAGTATCCAAATATACCATAAGCATCATTATGCATCAAGATAGTATCACATCAGTCTCCACAGTAAGTCTTGTGGTTGCATAACAAACCTACTGTAATTCCTGACATAATATTGGCTTAGCATGAAAGAAAGCATGAGGTAGTTTCTTAACACTTCACCATTATGACTTAATATAATTTAAATGAGGGACTTATATCTCAGACATATCCATAACATATAAATCTATCACATGCAATTTATATTTAATTCTAACTACTAGCATATAAGAGTATATAAAGAAATCGAATGGTTTTGGACTTTTCAAGTATGATCCATCCGAGCCACTTGGATGAATTATGAGTCACATCCTAGGTACATCACAGACTGAACCATCTTATGGTCAAACTTCATGCACCTCTACTCTCTAGTCATCTGGTAGTCCAGTTTTCATCTTCATGAAGGCTATGACGAATACTCCATCTTCTTTATTATTTATAAATAGAAAAAATAATTTTTATCTATTTTTAATAAAATTTTTTGTCCTTAAATTTTACATCAATATGTAAAAGTCTCAATCAGCAGTTCAAAATATACATAGAAAGGAACAGAAAGATACAGCTAAAAATATAATGCATCAGGAGCACCTAGCCCCTATTACAACTATTGCAGATATACCTATACAATCAGCTAACACAGAAAGATTCATAAATACATCCATCACATGGGTGTATCCTAGTCCAAAACTATCTATCATACAATTTATAACAATTTATTAAGGATGATAACAAACTTCTCATGTTATTCTAACAGTAATATCATTTATGATCATGTCACTTAAGATGTTTAAATTCATGGGCACAGGACCCATCTAGGATTTTTGATTCAGATTCAACTCTTGATCCAATCTTAATTTTAAGTCAACCATATGTCACCCTCTTGAGATAAGTTAACCATTTCTTAAACAAACACTTAATCAAATTAGGTTTGTAAAGATTCGATCTACTATAACTCAAGACCTAATCAAATTGGGTCAATGACAATTAAGTCAACAAAATTTCTAAACTACTTAGAACTATGAATCTGATTTGATCTATAATCATAAACCTTAATTATATTGGCCAATGAATTATAGTCAAATCAAATCCATCATCAAAAACCCTAATTGTTGTTTGGAGTATCTTTCTATCAGGAATAGATTTTTTAGCCGAGGACAAGAACCATGATGGAAGACCCACCATAATGAATGCCCAATCTATGGTGGCTGGCCCTTGGGTCTAGGGTGAAAGCATCACATGCAACAATCTTAATTCTTGGCTATGTATATCACATGTAGCATTCTAAGGTTCCACGCATCGCATGCACAAGACTTATAATTCTATGAAAATAGATCACAAGATCTATCCTAAACTTGTCACGCAAGTCTAAAGGTCATAGAATTTTATACCAAGGTTTGATCATGGACTAATAATTTTATTCTTGACCAAAGATATACCAAACCAGCAATTAAACACCAATTAGAAAATCTGATTTAGTCATAACATGAATTTGATTCAATCAATATCACAACAATAACGTGATGTTTGATTGAATCAATCAAAGATGACTCTGATACCACTGTTGGGTTCTGGTTATACAACAGAATACGATTTTCAAAATTTTAACATGCATTTAACTATTGAAAATAGGTTTTAACATTTAAAGCATGCTAATCGGAACACAAATTCTAGGAACACCATGATAATTACGATCAAATATTTCAAGCATGCAATAAGATAAGAGATTATACCTTCTTGAAGATGAAGATCCGATGATCAATGATCTCCACAAGACACCAAAGTAGGCACCTTCCAATAGTGATCCACATGGGATAAATCAGGATCTTTTCCAATTCGATGTAGTATTGTAGTCTTCTTCACAAGTCTACTGCTAAATTTCTTCTTTAGGAATGGGTTGCACCATCATTTGATTGCCTTCTATCCTCCATCGAAACCACACTAGGGATCTTTCTCAAAAGATCTCACCACACAAATCAGATTCAGATGTTCAATACTTGAACAATCTGAACCTTAGGACAAGCAACAATTGTCTTCCATTTCCCTTCTTGATTTTCTTTCTATTTTCTCTTTCTTTTCTTTCTTTTTTTTCTAATTTTTTCTCTTCTTTTTTCACATGATCCCTCACCTAAACCCTTAGGATTAGATGCCATATCCCATATGGAGCACCCTTAAATAAGGAATGAAGGGGTGCCTCATACAATCCCAAGGAGTGCCAACTTTTGGCATTCCACCTTCCTCATGCAGTGAATTATTCACCAAGAAAATTAGTTAGGCATGGAAGAAGAGGAGTTTCACAGGCAGAATGACTCCTTCTCTACATAGAGAAACCAAGGCATTATCAGATGGTGCGTCCCATAAAGAATCAGTATGGAATTAATGGGAATATGGAAGGTTGTTAAGAGACTTAAACAAGGACTCTCCTTCTTATTAATGCCAATATGTATGGCACCTTATTATTTTGTATGGAATAAATAGCGTGGAGGTGGTTTATTCAGATGGAACTCTTCCATACAAATCAGATAAACAACCTAATATTCTATAAGTTCAAACTTAATCCAATTAGGTTAAGACAATAGGATTAGGATTAGTACAAACATCTTTACACTAAATCCAATTGGAAATTTGGATTAATTCATGTGCTAGCAATTCAATTAGCCCATAGGATTTACAATAAATCTAAATAGATTAGATCAAGATCAAATTCTTAATGTGTGTGACCCTTTGTGTTTCATATCTAGCCAGCAGTGGACTCAGGCTCATGATCTAAATGAATCTGATTAGATTAGGTCAACCCAAATGCATCAATTAATCAGAACACTTTCTCATTAATTTTTGAATTAAACTCTTTTGATTCTGATGAATCCATAAGTTAAGATTGATGTCAGCAATATGTCATAACTATCTAAAAAATATAAAATTTGATAGAAATATCAAAATTATCCTTCCGTAGTGAGTTACCATGCAATTCAATTCTTCGATCATACAACATCCCAGACAGGCCATAGGCATGAAATCATGTCAAGTCTAAATACCTATTCATATATATTCTGATTTGATGACAACGACTCGATTGATGAACTAGTAGAAATACTTTCTACTGTTCATCTCTGCTCTAGCCAGAAACTCTAAGTCATTATCCTATAAGACGGTATAGGATGTTCTCTTCTCTTATAAGGATTAACCGATTTTTTATTGACTATTCATAACCTTCATGCACACTTCATCATACCTAGAATATCCCACATATATCTCAAAGAGTCTACTAGAGTATGAACCAAAGTATGGATCTTCATACACAAGATACCATAGTGATCTCAGATCTAAGGATCACTTGCACCACTCTCATTGGAGAACCATCTTTTGACATGCTGTAAGGCTCCATCAGACGTTCTCTCTGTAGATTAGTTCAGTGAACTCATTCTTCAATGAGCATTTATATTCTTGTATTAGTGTCACCACACAAGTTATTGTAAGATCAATCATCCTCTCCATCGAGCATATATAGGATGTACCAGTCTTATTGGCATCATCGATCTTTGACTCGATGATCCTACGATTAAAAATATTTTAGACTGTGGCTATCAAGATTTTAAATCTCACTAGCATGATCTCATCATGGTCCTAAGATCATTATCCTAATCTATGAAATTTGTCATAATCATAAATAAAATATGATACAATAAATGATGAAATACAATGCCTCATATATAAAATAGCTAATATCATGCACATGA
The DNA here is from genome assembly GCA_000441515.1 of Elaeis oleifera. Taxonomy (NCBI): domain Eukaryota; kingdom Viridiplantae; phylum Streptophyta; class Magnoliopsida; order Arecales; family Arecaceae; genus Elaeis; species Elaeis oleifera. Next base: position 863,227 of record KE504633.1, on the reverse strand, counting down.
GTAGGAAGATAATACAGAATAGTCCCATTGTATCATCCATGCGATTGATTTGTTGGGCACTATTCTTTCAAGTAGAACTCTCTATGATGCTAAGACCAGGTACATCAGATTGCAGAAACTCATCATTACCCTTGTCATTGCCATCCAAAGGCTTCGGCCCTACTTTCAAGCACAGTCCATCATCATCTTGATGGATCAACCTTTAAAAATGGCCTTACATCGGCCAACACATCTGATCGACTGGCTAAATAGACAATTAAGCTGGCAGAGTTTGGAGTGAAACTCAAACCTCGACCTTCTATCAAATCTCAAGATTCGGACAGACTTTATCATGGATTGCACCACCTTGAAGGACCAAGAAAGGCCTGAATCAGTCTCAGAAAGGATTGAATCTATTGAACAAGATGCCTCCGAAGAACTAGGTGAATTTTGGGTGGTGCACGTGGATGGATCCTCCAACTCTATTGGATCAGGAGTGGGTTTGTTACTTCTTGGGTCGGGAGGAGTCATTGTTGAGTACATTTTGAGGTTTGACTTCCCAACAACCAATGATGAGGCTGAGTTTGAGGTTCTCATCAAAGGATTGTGGATCGTAAAAGAACTCGGAGTACAGAAACTGAGGATCTGCATCAATTTTTAGTTGGTGGCAGGGCAAGTGAAGGGAGAGTATGAAGCATGGGAGGAATGCATGAAAAAATATCTCTAAAAGGTAAAAAATCTAATCCCATCTTTCGTTGATTTTGATATTCAATGGATGCCTCGGGCGAAAAATTCAAGAGCCGATTTGCTGTCCAAATTGGCAACTTCGATGCCAAAGAATCTACGTCAAAGAATATTTTTGAGGTCCTAAAGGAGGCTAGTATCAAATAACTGATCCTAATCCTGCAGATTGATGTTGAATCCTACTGGATGGATCCATTCATCCACTTTCTACAAGACGAGATACTAACCTCAGACTCTAAGGGGCTCGGAGAGTCAGACATCAAGCCCCTCATTATATCCTTTATGAGTGCAAACTCTATAAGTGGTCATTCTCACTTCCGCTCCTCGAATGTCTTCACCCCTTTGAAGTTGATTGTGCCTTTAGAGAGGTGCATGAGAAAATATGCAAAAACCACCTAGGTAGTAAGACATTGGCCTACAAGTTACTGCAACAAGAATATTACTGGCCCATGATGCAAGAAGATGCCGTCGGCTTCACCAAATGCTGCGATTGATGCCAGAGGAACGTCAATGTCCCGTACCAATCGACTGTTCCACTAATCCCGATCAGTGCCCTTTAGCCTTTCGTGCAATGGAAGATGGACATCTTGGGGCCTTTCCATAAGCATCAGACCAGAGAAAACTTTTGCTTGCCGCCATTCGCTACTCTATAAAATGGATGGAAACTGAATCCCTTGCCAAAATCACTGAAGCCAAAGTAAAGATTTCGTTGAAAATCTATAATTTGTCGCTTTAGTCTTCTATGGGTGTTAATCACAGACAATGGCCATCAATTCTCCAGCTCCAAATTCACTGACTCTGTTAAAGCCTTCACATTTCTTATCACTTTAAATCTATAGGGCATCCATAGGCCAATAGAGAAGCTGAGGTTACCAACTGCATACTCTTGTAGGGGTTGAAGGCTAGATTGGATCAAGCCAAAGGATCCTGGGTGGATGAACTACTTTAGACCTACTGAACCACCCAAAGGGTACCCAGGGAAGAGACTCCTTTAAGCCTTTTCTTTGGAACGAAAGCGGTTATCCTAGTGGAAATCAGACTTTTATCTCTGCGGGTCAAGAACTATAATGACCAAGATGATGCAGAAATACTTCAGGCCATCCTAGATTTACTTGAAGAAGTTTGAGAAAAGGTACAGATGAGGATGGCGGCTTACCAGCATCGGATAGCATGATACTATAATTCTCACATCCACGGCAAAGAATTTAGAGTCAGAGATTTAGTCCTACGATGCGTCGAAGTGTCACAGCCCATAGAGTAAGGAAAGTTGTCCCCTAAATGAGAAGGCCCCTACCTAGTAGATGAAGTCATCAGGCTCAGGATGTATCATCTAAAACAACTGGACAGAATGCTCTTACCTCGGCCATAGAATTCGGAGAACCTTCGAATGTATTATCGTTGATGTAATATTTACTTTTAATAAATTAACCTTCTTAGGACTGTCGTTCTTCTCCCAATTCTCAATGGTGACCCGATCTCCATGCAAATCTCCAAGAGCTAGGAAAAAGTGTTTGGCCTATCGGACCCTCACAAGCATATCCCTAGAGCAGCTATCCGATAACTTTTCGATAATGCGGTCTCAGCAAACTTCAAAAAAAGGCTACCACTGTAAAATAAAGAATCCATCTACAAAGAAGGTAGACACAAAAATTCTCTTTTCATTTCCTTCAAATATTTATATTTACAAAAGCAGCACCATGAAAGTGCCACAACAACAAAAAGAAAAGAAGAAAGGGGGAGAGCAGGGGGTAGAAATGGGATGAATAGTCAAGGCCTAATCATCATCTTTCGAGGAAAATACTCTGACTTCTTCATCACTATTCTCCAGATGGAGCTGATGCAAGGCCAACTATGGCATCTGATACTTGATGAAGGTCTTGTAGTTCTCAAAGCCCTGGATGAATCCACTGGTAGAGGTATTGAGGAGCTGCACTTTGAAGACCTCAGAGGTCTTGTACTCCACAATACAGCAGAGTCTTGCTTCGGTGAAGGCTTCAGCCGTGGTCCCCTAGTGGGCTGCTCCTCCCAGAATAGAGGACCCCTCATCGGGGGCCCTCGGAGGAATCAACTCTGATAGGGGAGCCTTCGCCCTGTTGGGCAAAGACTTTCGTAAGTGCCTAGCATTTTTCTTCGCAACCTCTTTCATGATTTTGGTGATGGCTCCATCATTGTAAATCACTTAGGAAGAACTAACTGGGGTTCTCAGATGGATGCCCAACTGCAAGGGAGGCTTCCTATTTATATAGGTTCCAGGTGGTGTACGCCCAACCATTTGGCAATCAGACTGCGCCATGCGTGCGATTTGAATGCCAATCGTCGTAGCCATTAACTATGCATTTCGTTACTAAGAAGTAACCAGTGAGATGCCCTGGGAACCACTTCAACTCACTACGTGGCAATCAAAGATTGGCCCAAGATAAATTCTCAGTCTGCTCCCTATGAAAGTCTCATTTGCAATTATGACAAACGGAGTTCCAATGCACATCATGGACTGGTGCCTGGGTTCTCGATAAGCAAACTCATGGTCAGACTTTGACCAATGCAAAGCCAACTATTGAAACCCCTCGAACGCATTCAGGATAAACCTCAAGTACATCATCAATGATGTACTATCTTCTAATGAAACAATCCTTTCCCAAGGCACGATCGCTCTTCTCTCAATCTTTGCCAAAGACCTTGATGACTAAGAACAGGGGCTAACCCATAGAAGACTCTTGACTCCTCGCTTTTTAGCGAGTTGAGCATTGGAAGGCCTTAGTCATATGGAAAGCGAAGGCTAATCCATTAAGGACCTTCGGAGAGGGACTAACCAAAAGGATCCCTAGTATCTACCAATTCAAACTATATGAATTGAAGACCTTGGCGATTAAGAAGTGGAGGCTGACCCATAGAGGATCTTTGACTCCTCACTTTTCAGCGAGTTAAGCTTCAGAAGACCTTAGTCATATGGGAAGTGAAGGCTAATCTAAGAGAACCTTCAGAGGGCTAACCTATAAGAATCCTAGGAGCCTGTCAGCTCCAACCATCTGAGATTAAAGTCTCGATCGAACTCCAGGAGCTTCTTAGAAATGCTTCATCCCCAGACGAATATAACCATGAGAAGAGCATTTCATTTATGAGCACGAAGACGGTCAAAAGATACCCTTTAAAAATAAAACTGTAAGATCCGACAGCCGCAAGCATAAAAGCTAGGGCCCAAGGGTCGCATACGTATAAGCTACGGCATACATGTGGCCAAAGCAGACAATACCCATCACTGGGACGAGCCCTCAATCCTTCAAATCCAGCCCGATGCCCCTTCTCATCCCTAGGCAAGTTGAGAGAGGGCATTCTTCATCCCGAATAACATCATCGGCTTCAGCAAATTATCAGATATCGAACAAGGTACATCGACAGTGGCAACGTAGCACCTAAAGATGAAAGAAAATATAAGAAATAATATTTACTCCTTGAAAGTCAAATCATCATTACAAAGGCAACAGTAAAAGGGGAAATATAAAGAATAAGAATGATAGCTTCAGCAAGTTTAGGCCACACCAATAAGCCACTAAGGGTCCCTATGTTGGGACCCTCCCATTGGCAGGGGTTGCAACGCCCCTGAGCACCACTTCAATAGCCGCATGGCCATCCCTCTCGAAAGCATGTATCTCCCGGACACATGATCGGAGATGCCCGTAGGGACACATCTGCTGATTGGACATCCTATCAGAGGCTGTGGAAGAAGCCGCTCTATCAAAGAGGAAGTTGGAGCCCATCAAAAGCTGAGGGTCTCTCCTTCAAGTATGGCAGGGGAATAACCCCTAGCTGCCATGGACCCAAATCCTCCCTCATTACAATTGAAGGTTTCCAGTACCTTCCATTCCAAGTTGAAGTCCACATGGACCCTGGCGGATAGGCTTGGGGAGCCAACTCCTCCAGCCATGAGACGTTGATTCCTTATCGGGAAGAGGATAGCCTCACCGCACAATGGAATGTTGCAAATGGATCTCCATTCTGGGAGAACGAAGGATCCCCTTTGTAAAGGGAGAGGGAGGTAGGTCACCCCCTGGCAACCTCCGCTCATAAAGACAAATATCAATTAGGGAAGTGTCACATAAGATGGTTTTATCCATCAGCAAGAAATCCGAATCTTGTGCCATTATGGAACTATCAGTCCCAAGGCATGTGACGATCGAAGCAATATGCCCTCAAGATTTCATGAAAGCAGCTTTTCAGAAGAGATTCTCAAGAGATCTTGAATACCCCAGCTTTTATAAGAACCCATGAGGGTCCTATCTCTCATGACACTATTAACCACATCTGGAGCTTTGGCTCCTAACCATCTCCAATGCAAAGTTAAAAACACCAAGTTCGGATTACATAATTGAATAGATCAAGGAAAAGAGAAACGACATAGATAAAATATGAGACTTTAACTTAAAGCTTTTTATTAGTAAACTTGTCCAATTATAGGAGTCAAATTGTGAAAAACAAACGACTATAGCGAATGATAATAAAAATAATATATGCACTGATTACATGGGAGGTCCCCCTCCTGTTGACAAAGCATTGGCATGTTGCAAACTCGGGGCATCCCAAATGGTAGGGGCATCCTTGATGGTCGAAAATTCTTCGATAACTGGGACACCCTCAATCGCCAAGCACCCAAAACTAGTATCACCAATATCAAGCATCTTACGGAGGTTGGTGTCCATTTTGGGAAAAAGCTAGGCAATTAGGACCTTGCACTCGCCAAAGCCAGCTTTGAAGGCCTCCATAGATGCCTTCATGGCCTAGAACTCTGCCTCCCCTTGGCAAGCAACAAGCAGGGATTCCAGGCATTTAGCTTTTCACTCGACAAATCTGCCTACCACCTCACTCCCTGCCAATCTAATTTGAAGCTCAACCATCCCCGATCTCTCTTTATTCATAGTCCGAAGGAGACTATCGACCGCTCCATGGGCCATGGCAAGCTCGCTTTGAAGTTTAGCAACTCTGGACCACTCTTTTTTAATGACCGATCAAGATTGTCGATTATCATTCAAGCCAAATGAAGCTTGCTCTGTAGCTGATTTGTCTTAGCGAACAAGCCCCATCTGGTCTTGCTGGTTGTCCTGGCAAGTTTATCTCGCTCGTTGATCAATTTGCATTTTTTGGTGAGATATTAAATGCAAATCCGCCTGGAGCATGCCCTCAGCCGATCTATCTCGATCGAAGCCTCATCATATTTCTTCTTCATCCTCAAAGATTTTTGCTTGGTTTCGGCCATTTCTCTTCTAGCCTTCTTAATACATTTTTTGAGGACTTTGACCTGTGGCCTTATCGGTAGGATTGTCATCACAGACGAAGCCCCAGTGCAATATTTACATCGATCGAACTGAGACAAACACACCACAATGATCATAAGTCGAAGAAAGAGGTAAAATTATTTTTTTCATTAACATAAAATATTTATTACATCAGTAAGAAATAAAAGAAAAGATATAAAATCTAAGTATCTACGACCTCGGTTGGAGGACCGGTGGAGGAACTTGGAGCATCTTCGGTGGGCACCGATGGCAGAGAAGCTTCAGCAGCAGTAGGAGCGGGCATGTACCTAAATAGCGTTCCCAATTAGGTGCAGGGTTGGAAGCCGGATGTTCAAAAGCCAGACCTTCTGTGGCTTCTTCTTCTTCACGCTCCTCTACCTCCCCTTCTTTTTGTCCAGAAAGGTCAAGTCAAGGTCCGAGAAGTGCACCGTGATCTTCTTGCAGTAGTCATCCTATCCTACGCTGTAAGTCTCATGGTCGAACTTGACCTTCACCCAAAAATTTTTTTTGACTCCCGAAAGGCTTCAACTGCCAGATGCCTAGCTTCAATGACCTAGCTCTCCACTTTTTCCCTTCCTTTGTCGCCTTGTCCTAGGCTACCTGTTGCCTCTTCTTTCTGAAAGACAGGCTGGACTTGGCCTTCTCCTTAGCAGCTTTGGCCTTGTCTAGCACCTTTCTTAGGTGCTTGGTTTTAGCCTTGGCGGCTTTGGTTTTGGATCGGGCCTCAGTTGTGGCAGCCTCCGTGCCTCCACCTTCTTCTCTACCTCGGTGGCATCCAACTCAGCGACCCATAGCAAATTGGCAAAAGCAATAATGTGGTGGCCTAGCTGCACGAGAAAGAAAAGAAAAAGTGGGGCAGGGTCAAGCACTGAAGGTGAAAAAAAGAAAATATTGCAAAGAAGAAGAAGAGCTCACTCGAACAAAGAAAGTCACGACTTCCCTCTGCCGCCTCCTGATACCCAACTCCCTGATCCTATCGAGATCGGTGTCGATGAGCATCCTCCCGATTACGGGTAGGTGGTCTTCCAATCCTCAAAGGTCGCACCCACCATAAACACGGATGGGACCTCCCCTCGCCCGATGGATGCTTCGGTAGAGCTCTGGCTCGACCGACAAGCAGAAGCACCCTCGACCTGGGGGGCAGGAAGAGCCGTTAGCAATGGAGGATGAGATTGGATTGGGGGAGCAAATATCGCCTCCGCTTGAGTAGAAGTGGGAGGGATCATCTCTCCTTGACCAGCTTCAGAGGGCCTCTGCTTCTTTTGGCCCCTGCCGGTTGTTGATGAGGATGCCTTCCTTTTTTCTCTGTGTTCTTCCTCCTCAGTGCCTTGAGCTCTTTAGGCTTCATGTCTACGACAGATCGAAGTAAGCTTAAAACAAAGAAAAGTGGAAGAGAGGAAGAAATTAGATGCCATAAGACTCTTAAACTGACCTCTAGGGTTGATCGGACTAGGACCGATACGGAAGAGTATCTGCTTTGGTAGCAACTTCTTCAGAACAGAAATGTTGTACTCCCTAAGATTTTGGAGCACTCTAAGTCCTCTTCTCCCAGCTTTGAGACCTGAAAAGTAGAGTCCCTCGGCTGATCTCAATAGAAAACCTAAGATACTTGACGAAAGGTTTCGAAACAATAAAATCGACCCTTTCACTCATGAATCGAAGATGGGGCCCCCTTGATTAGGACGGAGACCCCTTAGGTGGCGAGACATACTATCAATCTTCAGTCCATCTCTCGATGGTATAGAAGGATCGAAAAAGGAGAATCGAGGATTGGACTCTAACCAGGAGGCAAATGGCGATGAAACCAATAATAAAGCGAAAGGAGTTGGGGATAATGGAGTAAAGAGAGATATTAAAGAACGAAAAATTTCTACAACAAAAGGATGAACGGACAACCTGAAACCAACTATGAATGATTCTTTATATAGATCGATTCTACCAAGTGGATGATCATCGATTCTACAGCTGGGCCCTGGGGACTCCAACTCAAATGAGATTGAGATCCCATATTGGGCCCGTATCAGATCCGAATTTTTCGAATTCAGTATGGACTTGATGGCATCGGGCACAAAAGATGGTTCACCCTCACGCCCAATGTTAGAATCGATGGGGTCATCCTCTGAAGGAAGAGAGAACCCAGAAGATCAATTCTCACTAAAGCCCTCAGAATCAGCTATCAAAAGACAAAAAAGAAAACGAGAAGGAGAACCGACCAAGAAAATCAAAGAAAATAAAAAGGGAAGAAGAAATCAAAAATTGGTAGGGAACGACAAGACCCACTATGACGGTATGGGAGACGAGAACAGCTAACCGAGAGAGGTTATCGGAGGAAGTCGCTGGCAACCCGAGGAGACGGGGGGAGGCAGCCAGAAGGAGAACTTCTCTAAGAGCTTGAAGGAGGCCAAAAACTTTGTCAGAAAGAAAGAAAATTTGAGAGCATAAGAAAAGCCAAAAAAAAATGCTACCCTTTTATAGGCACAGAGAAGTTAGTACAGCCTGGATACTAAATCTCTGCTGACCGTCAGATAGCCAACATCTGGTGCACTCCCATTGGCCAGCAGAAGTCGACAGACAGCCCATTTATGAGTAACACTCGGAACGAAGCATGCTATCCTTCGAATCCCGTAAATCCATCCTATCTTTTTCATTTATGATTAACCCCTGACATGACCTCTCCTTTCTTCGAAAAGGCACAGACGCATCATTCTAGCGGCAACGGTAGCATATCTTCAGCGGCTACAGATCGGCTTACTCCTATCATCCAAATTCTCTTCGATTCAAACTCGAGAGCAGGGGGCATGTGTTGGGGGGTAGTATGTTGCTCATATCGAAGACTCATGGTAGTAGAAAACTTACTTCAGTCTGATCCAATTCCCACCTTCAAGATCGCTACTACAGCATCGATCGATGGTGAATGAGTACAATTCTAGTGATAAATATATTATCCCAGAACTATGGAGAAAGCTACATCGAAAGAAGTCATTCGATACATAATTGAAGCAATAGGCCTCACTTCGGATCCAGCTGATCTCTGTCTTCTCACTGGCCCCTTTGGATGAAGCTCCTGTATTGGTTGGTGGAAGGTCTAGCCAATTCTGACTTCCTCCGTTGGCCCTAACTTCGGCCATTGAACTTGGCTGTGGCTGCCCCTCATGGCTCCGCCTATGGGTCCTTAGCCACTGGCACTAGGGTGACACCTGGACATTCGGCATCAATCTAAGAAAGGACCTAAACCTGATATCATCTCCTACCGAAGGATCCCACACAAATTCCTGCTTCTAGCCGCAAGCTACCCTTCCTTCAACACTAGCTGGCTATCGCAATCGAAGAAGTCAACCCCCATGCCGTCACATCAAAACGCATAATCCCACGTGGGGCCATACCACTCCAACGGTTGGCTGCGTGCCAAGAGAGGCCACGTCAAATCATGCTATCCTATGAGTCGCTAACTGCGTGCTAGATAAGGTGACGTTCGCCATCAAAGTCCAAACTGGGAGGAATGATTATCTGGACCACGTTCAGATAAACCACCTAAGTCTCAAGCGAATAACACACCACTGCAATTCTGTATTTCATAAATCCGGATATCGTGGATGATATGGATGAAGAGACCAGAATAGTCTTCCGTCATTTTTCCTCTTGTAACTTTCGCCTCTCTATAAATAGAGATAAAAAGGAAACCCCACGTACGCACATACATGCACCCTCTATACCTCTCGCTCTTCTTCTCTTCTATTGTATTTTTTTGATTTGGGCGCCGGAGGATCTCTGTCGGAACTAACTCCGATTGGGACTTGTTTTGTAGGTCACCCCGTACTAGTCATCTCCGGCCACCTCCAACCACCCCGACCGGAGTTAGGAATCTTTTGCAACAGAACACAAAATGGATATTTATGGATTTGTATTTGGGAAGGTTAGCAAACTACATTCAAGTTGCAATCTTATCAAAATGGTCCAAATCTAGCTGCACTTACTTGAACTTGAATTGGCTCAAGCTTATTCCAGGTGAATCAGGTCATTAACACACTAATTTCTTCAGGCTTCATTAGCCAAGTGAATATTTTGAAGAGAATTTTGGTTCAGGATAAATGGGCGTCCAATTAGCTGAACATAACTTTGCTTATGTGAACAAATGAAATATCTAGGCCAGTTATGGTGTGCCCCAGGGATGTCCAAGGAAATGAGCTCCCTCTCATTATCCAAAACAATTAGCTCAAATTTAAGTAGGTCTAGTTCCTTAATTCGATTTGCACTTGCATTTGAAGAGGATTAAATTGAATTTAGAGTGTGTTTGGTTGTGATAGGAATTGGAATGGAATTGGAATTGCTATATTCCTCAATGTATTTGATTCGCGATTGAAATTGAGATAAAATAAGATTTGAATACTAAGAAAGAGTTTTGATTAGGTTTTGGGGATCGGAGCATTCTCATTCTTTTTTGAAATTAGAATGGAAATGGGACTCTCTCAACTAAATGACTAGAATGAGAACCATTTATTTCTGTTCTTATTCTAGCGCTTGACTCTATCCAACTAAATATGCTTTCTATGTAGTTGAAATACAGATGAATTTGGACACAATCTCACCTAAATTTTTAAGTAAGAGCACGGTGACGAGCTTTCGTAGAGACAAAGTTGGTCACAAAAGTCTCAAAAATCTGGAAGTTAGACCACTGATTCCTTGCATAGCTCAGCTATAGCTGACTTTTTCATTTTCATTTTCTGTTTAAAACTAAAGTGCTGATGCTAAACTCTATCTAATTCCATATAATAAAGATGAAATACCAGGCGACACGGACTTTTATTTGTTTCCTCATAAGAATAAATCCATGTACACCATACCGCTTGCTAATTCTTAACCAAGAAGCATCCACCGTAGAAAACCTGCTAACCAGGAGTCAAAAGATTAAAGATCACCGTGATTAGATTGCAGAGTAAAATATAATCACATGTATAGACCTGCAAGTCAATCAACTAGGAGTCTTTGAAAAAGGTTCATCAACTCATCAGTCCTTATAAAAAGGGAGCTCCCAAATGAGCCAAATATTCAACACCTCAAGTGCATTTCATCTCCCCACGTGTCATCACCATGCCTCGGCGCCACTACTCGTGCCGCATTGCTAGACTGCCTTGTCCTGCTCTTCCTTTGGGTCCTTTTGATCCTCCTAAGCACAGACCTCCATTACTCCTGGTTCACCGTGATCACACCATCCAATCCCTCTATACTATGTAATTGCCATTGCAATCATACATACGAATAAATATGGGCAAGGGAGTTGTTGTGGTATAGAGGAGAGGACTTCATTAGTTTTACATTAATTATCAATTAAGAAGGACTCTGGCTAATATAAGAGGAAACCATGTTTCCTATGTGAGATGCTTTTTAAAGGGCAAAACTGTAAAATCCATGGGTCAGAACAGATAATACCTCACATACCGAACTATGAGTCTTTGATTGTAATATTGGCACCCATCATAGAGCGCATACATTTCTTTCGGACTGTGGGGCTCCTCCTATCCATACATCACATAGATTCCTCCTTGACTGAGGGGCTATGTCGTGGTGTAGAGGGAAGGATTTCATTAGTCCCATATTGGTTATGGTCCATGAGTCAGAACGGATAATATCTAACATATTGAGCTATGAATCTTTGATCGTAATAAGAGTTTTGTACATGTAACTAAATTTTATGTAAATACCGGAGGTTAGCCCATGAATCACAATTTACAGTTTTTAGACTGGGTGGAACGAGCAGGGTCGAAATAACTACACGAGGTTTTTCTGTTTTGATTTGATGAATAATGCTCTACGCACCTGGGGCTCCGCTCCCAAGTGCCAACACGCTAGCACGGGCTTAGAAGAGGCTTTGGCGACTGTCTGGGATGGACAAAGCATTTTCCAAATTCATCATTAGAAGTGACATTGCAATCTCAAATGAACCGCCTTGCTGAAGTATAATTAACCTTTCTAAGCCGGGTTACCATGAGGATGCCACTCACCCTACTTTGCTAGGTCCAAGGGTGATGGCCTTTTCATTGTGTTTTTGAAATCATTCAATATATATAGAAAGAGGTCAATAGTCAGCGGATTGGATAATTTACGTATAATTTGTAATGACCGGCCCAGAATTTTCTCCTACATGAATCTCAGAGCAATGATGGAGAAGGGTTAAAACAATATTGGACCTATGTGGGGTTGGCGAGGTGGAAGAGGAGGACTCTCGATGGAAGTCGGCCTCTTCTCTAATTTTGGCAAGGAAGGGAGTTTGAAGCACATTGGACTCTAATAATACCTAGATTCAATCTATAAAAGCCCTCTACTCTTTCGTTTGTGGATCTCATTGTTGAGACCCCGGTCAATCTTTGCCAATATCATGTTTGAGTTTTCTTTAATCAACCAGAAAACCTCGATATGTCACCATCGATTTTTCGCCAGAGTTGAGGTATTGACCTCAAACTCTTCTCCTTCTTTTCCTTTCTAACCCTAAGACCACCATTGATTGTCAAATTGGTGCAATTGGCGGCCGAATTTCATGGTGAATAGGGCTTTCCCTTATTCCTTTCTCCTACTATTTTTTGGCCGAGCTGGCCACCATTGCTGGATATGGCCATGCTTGGACTGTTGAGGGCTATCGCCATTGCTGCTACCACCAAGAGTCGTTGCTGGTTGTGGTCGCTGTCATGGGTGTGGTCGACCCTAAATTTCCATCTTCCTCTGTTTCCCACAAAGAAGAAGGGGAAAACAAGAAGGGGGGAAGGGAGGGAGAGAGAGAGAGAGAGAGAAAACTTTCTTCTACATACCCTCTCTCTCTTTTGTTTTTCTTAAGATATCTTCTGGACTAGTGGAGGATTCAGATATCTAGGCAATCTAGATTGATTGATTGGTTGTGAGAAGGATCCTAGACATATAGTATTGCAACCACTTATTTTAATTTTTTAAATTGTTCACGATCTTCTATGATTTTTATGATTGATCTTGATTATGTAGAGATGCAACTATTTGTACCAAAAGATATCAAGTGGAACATCTTATTTTTGAGTTTACAAATCGAAGAGTTTATCAATTTCTATGCTCGTCTGAAATCAGCAGAGATAAGGATTCTTTAATATGATCATCTACATATTTATGAAAAATTATGTCTATATGATTGATGTATACTCTATACCTATCGATATGTGTATTATACGCTGTTAAATCGATACTACTTGAATTATAATTAATTGATACTTAATAATTATTGAGCAAGAAAAATATGATTTAACATATTTGATGTAGTGTAGGCAGCATTTGGATTGGTCAGTCATGTAAGAAATATAGTGTATATGCTAGATCAATCTTGGACTAGGATGCGACATTATTTTTGGCCTGCTATGAGCTGAAGCATGACCGTGACTAATCTAATATCAAAAGTTAGATTATAACTTTAATAATATGGAAGGGCATGGGCGATGTTTGGAATAATTGGTCATGCAAGAATATGGTGCATGTGTTGGGTTAACCTTGGACTGGGAGCAACACATGTTTGGCCTACCATAGACTGGAGCACGATTATAATTAATTTCAATATCAAAAAGACAAACATTAATTACATAATTGTAAGAGTGAAAAAAGGAGAGCATGTGGCCTAGTTGGTCATGTGTGAAGCATCGCATATCAATCGTAGACTGAGATATGATTCATGGTTGCTAGCCATAGACAGAGATATGGTGTATGTTTAGCTTGCCATAAATTGGAGCATGATTGTGACTAATCCATTACCGAAATTAAATCAAGATGATGAGCTGTGTCTCATTAAAGGATATTTGGATTAGCCAATACATGTAAAACGTAATATTTATGATGTTAGCCGCAGGCTGAGATGTGGTTGTTAGCCACAGGCGGAAACATGGTGTATATTTGGCCTGTCATAGGTTGGAGTGTGAGCGAATCTAGTTTAGTGCTGAAATAATAATATTGTTAAGATCGAAATTGAGTTAACCAGTTAATGATAAGAAACTCAATGAATGATTGCTGAATAGAATTGTTGATTGGTGATATGTGACGTAATGAATAGAATTGTAATGATATTATTTGATTATCAAATTGATGGTGTATGAATTTTATTATTTTTTTATCAATTTATATATATTTGCTAAAAAATGTTCTATATTCATGCTAGCATGAGTGTGGGGATTCTTACTAGATTTAAAAAGTATGCAATTCTTTTTTTTTTTTTCAGAATTGCAGGACACATAGTTTCAAATGGATTTGATTTGAAGTTCGAGCGACGATGTTATCTTGTAGGCCTTGCATGATCTCTAAAGCTTTACCTTAGATCTCATATGGCTGTGTCACGTGATCGATTTAGATGCTCGATTCGAGATATAATATATTTACTATTTTAGAATGATATTTTAAAGCCCTACATCTTTGTTGTCTTCTCAGTTTCATAATATTTGTACGAGGATACTAATACCTGCATGTCCGACGGTGTAATTTTGCTACCTTATAAAATAATTTAAAAAAAAAGCATAGTTAATGCGAAGAGATTTTTATTTTCTCTATTTTTGGGCGAAGAAGTATTCGTTATTATTGGATAAAACTTCTATAGTCGGACTGACTATAGAAGGAATTATGATCCAGCATGCTTCGAAAACGTCTATCAAAAGATGGATAGCGGTGTACACTTACACAGCTCACTAAAATATCAAAAAAAGAGGAATGGATAAATTCTAGGAGTATTGAACAGTTTAGATAAACATCACATAACTGTTCTTTTTTTGATAGATGTCATAATATATGCATGTGGCAGTTGATGATGGTCCGACCATAATTCTTTCCATAATTGATCTAACTATAAAATTTTTTTTCGTATCATTATTTTTTTAAATAAATTATTATTATTATTATTATTATTATTATTATT
>KE504633.1:833150-845031 GCA_000441515.1 Elaeis oleifera | reverse complement strand
ATATATATATATATATAAAATAATTTTATATATATAAAAGATAATTTTTAATATGCATGCGAATCGAATCGAACGGTGTGAGTGCGGATGCAGGCTGGATAAATTTGGATATAATAGTGTTAAATTTATAAAATCTGACTAGCTGTAGCTCTGAATGATACATGTGCAGGGCCAAATTTTATTTTACTATTATTTGAAAATTTTAATTTATGAGAGGTTGTTGGTGAAAAATTTAAATTGAAAAACTCAAAATTTGTTAAACTAATTTCCCTTCAAATATGTTTTTCACCTTGATTGTGATTCTTTTGGTCCCACATCGGGAATGAAAAGATTTCTTTAGTCCTTTGTATAAGAAAATAATTTGACTAAGCCCTCAAGAACGTTTAAAGTGGTTTGAAGAAAAATCTTTAATATGTATGCATAAATACAGATATTTTTAATACACGCATATGTATTACGAATCCGGATTTGATCGGAGTGTGGGTGAAGGCTTAGCACCTTGCCAACCCCAAATCATTTATTTATTCAATTTTTAATTATTTTTTATTTTAAACATTGAGCTTAGGTTGGGTTTTTAATGATTTCAACATTTGGACTTTCAATCATCTGTACATTGAGATTTTATTTTGGGTTGTAAAAAAATCTCTTGAGACCTAATCCAGTAAGCCATCAAATAGTCTATCAAGCTTCCTTTCTTTCCAGCTTTCCTTCTTTCTTTCAAGCTTTCTTTCTTTCTAAGCTTCCTAAGTATTCTTCTTCTTTCCCTGGGTGCTGAAAGAGCCTTTATCAACCTTCTCTATGGTCATGGTTGCAGGCGGAGGATACCGATGTAACTTGGGGTGATGTTTCCAGATATTTTCTACATGAGAAATGGAAATATGCTTGAGAAAAGTGCTATGCATGCTTTCTGTTTTTTTTTTAATTTTGGTTTAATGATCTTCTGTAGATTAATTTATTTGATCTTCTATAAAGTAGAGAACATATTTTGTTAGCTTTCTTAGGCTGTATCCAGTATATATCACAAGCTATGTTCGTGTTCTAACAACCATAACGTTGGATACTAACATCACACTAGTTTTACAGGTAGTTGCGAAGGTTTTGATCCCGAACGAATGAGAACAAACCAGATGTGTAGATAGCTCTTGAGGGTCTAATTAGCCTATTGCAATAGCGTAACCCTTTCATAATAAACCCAAACTTATGATCTAAATTATCTTCTATATAAGTATACTTTCCAACAAACTAAGCATGACCGCAAGCCCAGGTCCATTAAGTTAAGAAGGCGAGGCGAATGATAACAACCAGCACCTTGTTTCCACCCCATTCCTATTTCATCTACAAAATTCCCTATTTTCTCACTGGTGAATAGGTAACCCAATGCCTATAATTAAATGCCCCAGTTTTCATGGTGGATGGGCCAGGCAGAGAGAAGTGAGGAAATGAAAGAGAAAAGAAAGCCATCATGCTTCCAGTTCAAATCCACACACCCAACTTTCCCTTCACCTAAAACACAAACGCGTAGATATGCACGCCCAAAAATCCAAACTCCACAAGAATTTGGTGCCATCACATTAACCATCCATCATCCTCATTTTCATTTGATTTCGACAACTCAAAAGATTCAATAAATCTACAATTATAATTTTCTATGATAAGAATAAAAAGATATGTTTGTTTAGAATCAATTTTTCAAAAAAATTACTAAGAAATTAAAAATCATCATTATTACAATAATAATACAAATCTCACCTGTTATTTTACAATTTTACTAAGAACATTAAAAAATTATCATTCTGAAACATCAAATTGGAAGAGCTTTTAAAAGAAGACTCATCTAAGAAATGATGTTACAAACCAAAGAATCATGTTATTTCATATGTGTCTCTCACAAAATTGTTCTCATATTATAAAAGAAACCGAACACATCCCTTCCAAAATGCCAAACAAATGTACAACCAAAGCATAGCAGTTATTCCATATCACACAATTGAAACTCCACTAACAAGAACCTTAACGCTAACCTTAACGTCAGCCCTCAAGCACCCTCTAGGTTGGAAGTCCTCCAGCTCTCATCTGCCAAAAAAAGAACATGAACAACCAAGTTAGTTTCCAACTTGACAGATTTAAATGAGAAAAGGGGCTAAGGTGATGACAGAAGCATAGAGAGCACAAAGGAGTGAGATGCGGAGCACCATGCATCTCATCATCTGTGCTCTCTATCTTCTGTCAACAGCATCACCACATGCCTCCCTTGCCTCCTACTGATATCATAAGAGTGATAAAAAGAGACAGATAGGTAGAAGACATAGTATGAAGGGGGCTATAAAGGTGGTGGATGATGGTAATGGCTACAGGAGGCACAAGGAATGTGAAAAGTCCTCAGGTAGCAAAGAACTCCCTCTTCCCACTATTTATAGTTGAGCGTGTTTTTATTGGTAGGACAGTAGAGTGTTTGGAAAGGGTCTTCTTCTTCTAGGTGGTACAATGCTTATGGTCTTTCCTACCTACTTGGTGACCGTTTATCTCTAGAGACCGGTAGAAAAAGTTAAATTCCGTTCACCATATCGAAAACTCGAGAAGTTTTGTTTGTGGGGCTAGTGGGCATCAACCCTCTATTTGGTCAATATATGTGCAACTGACTCCATTTTTTTTAAATTTATTTTTACTATCAATTGAGGATGGCCATCATTTTTTGTTCTAATTGGCTAGCTAGCTAGTTTCGATACATCTGTTAACGAGATTAGGAGGTGCCAACTGATCCAACCTATGGCAACTAAGGGGGTGTTTGGCTGGAGAGAGTGAGGGTCTAGAATCGAAATCGGAATGAGTGATTCTCATTCCAATCATTTGGTTAGAAAGAGCTCCATTTCAATTCTGATTTCAAGGTGGAATGGGAATGGCTCAATCTATATAGAACTCAATCTTTACTCTCTTTTATCGATTCAATTTTTCATTCCAATTTCAATTTTGATTTCGATTCTTGTCACGAATCAAATACTTCGGGAGATTTGACCATTCCGATTCCGATTTCAAACCATTTCGATTTTTATTTCTATTATGATTCCGATTGCAAACTAAACACTCCCTAAGACTGAAGACCCCAACTTAGAATTGATTGCATATAGGTTGGTCGTCACTCCACTTGGAGAAGGCTTTAATTTTGAATACTGTTGAGATGTATGGTGGCAAAAGGGGCATTGTTACTAGTGACACATTTGGTGTTCAACAACAATGAGGCTCGGAGTAACGATTCAAAATTCCTAATAATAGACCAATTTTTCTTAAAATAAAATATAATCATTGATAAGTTCATATCAGTTTTGTTGGCGCAAAAGCATGTATTCCAAAGGCGACAGCAACATACAACTAATGAGTGCTTAATAAATAATTATATTTAGTTAAAAGTTCATCAGTAAGAATAACTTGCCTAGCATTTGCCAAAGATGCTTCAGATACGGTTATTAGCGCACCATTAGTGTGGACTTGCCTGGGTTACCTATTGTGGGATTGATGTCACCGAATTCCCGGGTTGGCCACCTGGGGATAATGCAGTATATTTCAACTCACAAGTCTAATTGCTTTACTAATTGTATTCTAAAAGTCATGGATGATAAACAGCCGTGCCTTTATTTTAGTTAGAAAATTATAGTGGATTTTATTAATGTTAAAGAGCACAAATTCTCTATTATACATCATATGGTCCGGTGTACTGTGCGCATCATCCACTGTATGATAAATGACTATGAATGGACATGGATTGAACGATGTACGTCACGTATGGTTGTATACAATCTTTCATTTTATGACGGACGGTGCGTGCAGATGCATCATATCTTGTGGTGCATCATGGGTATCATGAATAACTTGCGTTCAAAGATAAAATCTCTTTGCAATAAATACCTAAATCAAAGGGCTCTATTGTATTTTTTATTATTTTAATAAATATCGAATCCTGATTGTGATGATTATTTAAATAATAATCATATCACGCTAGCAAATTATCACCAAACATTTGGCGACGTGTGAGACTGTGAGAGGTCTACCTTGGTGCGGCTTCGTTGACATCTTTAACTGAGCTCCTCAATGTTCTCCTTTTGCGCCATTAAAAGCATGGCCATGGCATAATGTCTGTCGAGCAATTCGCAAGGGACCTGGACACTTCGGCAAGTTGCCTTAGAAAATGACGGATGAGATGGAGAATGAAAGAATATTTAAGCAAAGGGAGAAAAAGGTGGAAACAAAACAGAATAATCCATGTTCACAGTTTCACGGCACCTTATCCTCCCCACTCCCCTTCCAATGGCCTGGTGACCCCACCGACTTCCAAGTGTCGCGCTACACGTGTCAGCCACGACGGATCACGTGCACCATCCCGCAATGTCTGATGTCATCAGCCGTATTTCGTCGCGACCTGTGGGGCCCACAAACTTTCCGTTCGTGGTGTCGGAGAGCATCACCTACCAGGGCAAGGTCTTTTGTCCCACTAAGCACGACTTTCGAAGACGATGTTGGGTGCGTGTCAACAAAAAGCAGTAATGGGCACCATGAATTTTATGGGCAGAAAGATAGGATGTTTGGGATCGAATTATCAGTGAGCCCGTGTATTATCTTGTATAAGATGTATGTCAAAATTTTGATGGATAAGATATAACTAATTTTTCTTATCTTATTAGTCTGCAGCAAAGAGCATTTATTGGTGGCTATAGTATATCAGACAATATGATGATGGTTCAGAAATTTATGCATGATTTGTGAAGAACTTTGATCCATCGCTGTCTCATGACCATTAACCTCAATATGGAGAGAGCCTACGATCGTATGAGCTGGAAGTCTTTTGATATGTTTTGAAAAGTTTTGGCTTCTCTGGTCAATAGATCCATTGGATCATGGGTTGCGTCTGTGCCTTATCCTTCGTCCTCCTAATCAACGGCATTCGATAGACTTCTTTTAATCTACAATTGGTCTTCGTCAAGGTTCTCCTCTATCTCCCTACTTGTTTATCATTTGTTGATGCTCTGTCTTATGCTTTGCATGCTATAATTTGGAGGTAGGTTTTAGATTTCTATGTGTTGGCCTTGGGGGTCCAATCTATTTTATACTTGCCTTTTACAGACAACTATCTCCTTTTGGATCGGACATCTGTCCAAAATGTCGTTGTCTTCATAAAGATCCTGGAGTATTGCTTAGCGATTCTAGGCAGAAGGTGAACGTCCTCAGATTTGTCATGTATTTCAGCTTAAAGACCAAGGTTCAGCTGAAACATATGATTAGGGAGTAGTTGTGCATTATGAAGCAGAGTGGATTTTGGAGCCCTTTGGACGTCCCTATCGCTGGACAGAGGCTCCGAAGGCTAATTGTTCAGGTTTGGAGCTGACTATTCAGGAGCGGCTTAAAGAAATTGGTAGGCTAGGTCGTTGTTGATGACGGAAGGGTCATGCTGGTGAGATTGGTTCTTAGCTTATTCCCTATGTATTTCTTTGGTAAGTTATTCCCTATGTATTTGCTGTCAAATACTATCCTACTAAAAACCTCATTAATGAAGCTTGAGCAACTATTCAAAAACTTTCTATGGGCTTGCACCAGAGTAGTTTTAATTATTTAGAAGCTTCCATCCCTGAGTTTCCTAAGGTCAATTTTGATAGCAGTGCGAGCAGTAGCAAGGGTGGTGCTAGATTTATTATATGACTACGAGGCTTGTGGCTGCACATGGGAGTTGGCTCTTTGATATCACTATTCTGGAAGCTAAACTTTGGGCAGCCTAGGCGGGTATCACCTATACTAGGATGATCCTAAGTGCTGACTATCTCATCATTAAGAAAGACTTGGCTATTGTGATGGATTGAATTGAGGGTCGATGAGGATTATTACTATACATCTCCTTTATTATGGAACATTCAGAAGGAATTTTGTAGACCGATGTATTGGCTACTCCAATGTCTTTTACAACATTTGTTTTTATTTGTTTGACTTTTTGGTTGTATTCAAGTTGTATGAGTGCTCCGCCTTAGCCAAAAAAAAGATAATTTTGGATAGACCCTTAGTAATGTGGATGGTGATGGGAAGAGAGGAATGGAGGGGTCTGGGTTGTATCTTTTGCCCGAAAGAATAATTGATCTTCCCTCACGATGTCAGCCACTAGATGACACCTCACATAGATTTCAAAGCACCATCGAACTTTTCTTCATCCACTTACACAGCTTTCAAAGTGTGATTGGGCAATCTAACGGTTAGCAACATGAAAGAAGGTGAATCATTCTTTAATGCAAAAGATGCAACTTGACACCTTCTATGCCTTCCAGGGGACCCGTAGAAGGCGCATTTGTCATGTTATGATTTGTGAAAGGGTGTTGGCGTGGAGGCCCACCATGTGACAAGGAGTAGTGTGATGGGGTGTTCATAGCCATCGAATGAGAATGGTGACATTTAAGGAACTTATGATTGGTGGGTTTGGCATCCAAATCTTTTTCAGAAATAACTGGAGGGATCGGAGTCAATAGGAGAGCAAAACTTTGCAATTAGTTGGGGTTGACCTTGGGTTCACTTATCCTACCGAGGTAGGAGATAATTCAGTATTTGGTTCTAAATAGGGATTCTACAAGAGCTCATACGTGTCACTAGGGAGGGCCACTTTGCATCGATCTTATATCATGCTTGAAATTGCTATGTGTTTTTTAAAAAATTAATAATAAGTGGTTATGCTACTACATTGCCATAAACTGACTATCACAAGGCATCAATAATAGATAAAAGATTAAGGGAAAAACAAACTCAAAAAAGAAACATGAGAGAGTAAGCAATAATATATAAAACAAGAGAAGAAAGCTATAATTAGCTCCAAATAGAGCAACTAAGCATTAGGTTAAATGATGGCCCAAATTGCATCCTCAACACCTTAAAAAATCATTGGAACCATGCAGTAAGTAGAAAAAAACTAGAGGCCTTACTTGTGAGTATGGGGTTATGAAACATAAGAATTTGAACAATTGAAATGCCTATAATAGATTTCTTGAGTGGAGGCACTTGCATATGGCTGTAAAAATAGCTATGTAATATAAAATGGTGAAGCAAAGAAAGCTTAGAAGTGTAAACATGATATGAAAACCCTGATGATAAAAGTCTTGGACCAGATGGCTTCACCTTGCTCTTCTTCCAACATTTCTAGGATTTGGTTATCCAAGATTTGATGCTCTTCTTCACTTAGATGTTCTTCATGAATCTTGACCTAGCCAAAATCAGCTATGTTTCGCTCACCCTTATCCCAAAGAAGAAGCAGCTAAGGTACCTTCTGACTTCCAGCCAATAAGTCTTGTTCATTGTTGTATAAGAATTTTACTAAGCGGCTCGCCAACAAGTTGAGACCCTTCCTGAATGACCTAATCAATCTGGTCAAACTGCTTATATTAAGGGCATTCTATTTTGGATAACTATTTCTATGCTAGTGAGATCATTCACCACACCAGGCGATCCTCTGGATAAAATTTGATTTGCAAATAGACTTCTTAAAAGCCTTCTATCAGATTATACCTTCTTACATTATCAAAGTTCTATCTTGGCTCAACTGCTATATCCCTTCTTTTTCATTCAACTATCTTGGGCTATCGTTAGATGGCCAGAGGCTCTCCAGATCAGACTAAATATTCTTCTCTCAAGGACTGAATCCCAATTTACCACATGAGAATCCAAGCTTCTCTCCTCTATAGGGAGGCTCATCTTGGTCAACTTAGTTCTTACCTTGCTATCCTTATACTTCATGTCTTTGTTCAGATTACCTACTTGGGTGGCTAAGAAGATCGACTCTTATTGATGGTCATTCCTCTAGGCCAGATCCTCCTTAATCAGTGGCTTATCTTGCAAGGTCAGTTGGAGTATCGTTTGCTTGAAAAACAGGATGGCTAGGGTTAAGAACATTTACCAGTTAATACCTCTCTTCTTGCTAGGTAGTGGTGGAGATTGCTCTCAAATGAATTTGGTCTGTGGAAGAAGTAAATTTAGTGGCTATATCATAAGAAATTAGGTTAGCTAACTTATGAAGACCACCTAGGAGGTACTCTTCCTTACGACAAGATATGATGCATGTCTTATCTGCCTTTGGGAATCGCACTCAATTCAGCTATGTAATAGTCTCCACACCTTCTTTTGGAAAGATAATTGGATCACCAACACTCCCCTCTAAGCACTTTCTCTGACCTCTTTAAGCTCTATAGGAATAAGAATGACATGGTAGCTAGTTACTTTAATTCGAGTTCAAGAAGATGGCATCTCAAACTACTTTCTAATTCTTCATTTGAGGTGTGCACCCAATTTGCCCACATCTCTACCATCTTGAGCTCTATCATGCTTTGTAGCAATGAGGACCGGCTAGTTTGGAAGACTATTGGCAATGGCGACTTTATTGCTGACTCCTTGTATCAAGTCCTTAACTCCTCTGGGAGCGTCTATAGGTTTGCTTCCACCTTGTGGAATCTCCATTTCTCTGAAAGTTCGATATTTCTACGGCGATGTTGGAAGAACAAATTGAATATCAGAGATATTATTGGAAAGAAGCTTGGTAAACCTTGGGTGGCTATTCAATCTGTAGCTCTTCATCTGAAATGGTTGACCACCTCTTCTCCTATTGCCCCTTCTCTCTATGATTTGAAAGTCCATGTCTTGCCTTGGGGTCCTCCACCCTCAATCAACCTTCAGGTACATATGCATACATTGGATGCAGACGAAGTTTTCAAAGTTTGTCCAACCAGTTATCCTGATGCTCTTCGCCAATGTTGCTTGGAGATGTTGAAAGGAATGTAACTCTAGGCTCTTCCTATAGAGAACCTCCTCTACATTGGTGGTTACACACAATGCCTTGTTCCTCTTCGATGATTGGCTTGTCTTCTGCAAGCCCAAGTAGCTTATAGTCTTTGGTGCAATCTGATCGAAGATAAAGCGAGTCCCCTCTTCCTTGGCCAGCACCTAATCCCCATTGTCTTGCTCCTTGGTCTGTCCTCATTTATAGATGTATCCTATTCATCTCCTCAGAAGTATATCTCTTCCACTCTGTCGAGGAGCTATGTAACCTCCCTAGCTTGTAACCCTTTCTCTAATTTCTTTTTAATAGGATCTTCTTGGTGGTCCTAGTGGCTTCTAATTTAGATAAAAAAATAAGAAGAATTATAAAACTATAGGAGAATGAGAAACTAGGCTCTCAATTCTTACTGAGAAAGAAGGAAGCCCAAGAATCTGCAATATATCATGAAAAATCAGATAATTACAGATAAAAAGAAGATTGACAATAGACTAAAGACAGAGGCCATTATAGAAATTTAGAAACCACAAGTTTGGTAGCCTAAAAAATCATTAGAGAGCACCACAACCTATCCTTTGAGATTCAACTAAAACATAAAGAGAAGAGAAAAAGTAGAACAAGCAATATCAACCATTTGCAAAATGTTAGATTCAAAGTTTGTGTAGCCAATATACGAGCCAGATTAGGATGAACCTTCTCTTGTGTTGAAACTAAAAGTTATCGTTCAATGCATGCTCAGCTACTCACAGTTGCTTAGTTAGCAGCTTGATGTCCTTCTCTCCTCATATGCAACACCTTGAATTTTTAAAGAGTGCTTCCTTTGCAAGATATCCTACAACACTGGAGAGCAACCAGCACTACTATGTGAAAAACAACTGATCTAAGCCACTACAACATGCAATCAAACTTTCCGTGGGTTATAATGAGTAACTAGAACATATAGTCTAAGTCAAGCCCCATTAATATTAGTTCAGCATAAGGTATTGAACAAAGCCACTTATAGCTTTCTAGTTTCTCAGGGTCCCATCAAAGTTGACCATCAACACTCCAAAAGAAGGGGACATCCAAGAAATAAAGGTCGAAGAGGGATGAGGCTAATGAATCAACTGAGAGATACCTAGGTCTTTGACCAAGTGCCAATGGTTAGTAAGCGTGGACCAGATAACTGGAACATAGCATAATAGAAGCAACGACAGTCTCACCAAACCCTCTGCTGTATTATGCTGTTATCGAAAAAAGCACTTATTTATGCCATATAGGTGGTCATTGCTCGTATCACCTTCCTTACCAAGGTATAAGATATTTGAAATTGCTGTTGATGAATAGAAATTTGCTATTTAGGATTTGATAGTAAAGTACTATCTCCTTAATCTTAACAAGATTTTCAAAAGATTTTAGAGTAAAGATGCTAGTTTACCATGGTAAAGTCTTAGATATTTGTGCAAATAGAATCTAATTTTCACTGAGATCTTGAGGGTAGAATAGAATATGAAAAATATAAATCTTTTGTGTGAAAAACCATCTCAAACTTTCACTAAGATTTCAAGGGCAGAATAGGGTACGAAAAATATAAATCTTTTGTATGAAAAAGACGTCAAGATATATGAGTACACTTAATTGCACATGCTTATAACCTTCACATTGAGTTGTAGCAAAATTTTGTAACCTCAAGCGAGTACTATTTTCTAGGCATGGTCTAACAAGTGAGGAAACGTTGTCACTAATATGACATCATATGGATGAGCTTCTCTCTCTAATCTTTCTAGAGAGAGAAGGTGTGAGAAAATTTTTTCCTCCCACTCATCTTTTAGCACTAAGGCCTTCTCTGATGGATCCCTTCCTTCAGTGATCGACCACTAGGCCCCTCTCTCTTCTCCTCTCTCTTTCTGTTCTCCTCTTTCTATTGAAAATTATATCTTAAAGCCAATCGTTTGATGAGTGTGCTGATTATAAATGTATATAAATTGATTAATAATAAAAGTTATATGGCATTTTTTATCACAAAATTACATCTTCCAACGAACTCCTATATTGTGATGAAGTTCTTAGGACTACTTTGATCGATAAAGGAGGATTTATTGCGTAGCCCTTAAACTAGTTTGTGACCAAACGATACGCTATTACTAGGACGATAGCGATATCAAGTGTAGGTCGTTGTGTGCCATATGTGTTGATTGTCTTAGTAATCAAATGGTATGGAGATACTGATATGGTATGCAGATGAGATGCAGAGGTATATCGTCACTGAACGTGACTAACTATGGAGCACTCTGCTGTTAAGGATAGCTCGTAAAGGGTATGGATATAAGTATCTCTCTGACCTGAGATCACCACGGTGACTTACAAGCAACTCACTATACTTTGGTGCCGGACTAACTGAGTTTTTAATTCAGTGACAGAAAATTTCTGGATATAATCAAGTACTTGTCAAGTCGGTGCGTGAGTCAAGATGGGATTGACCCCTTCGAATTAGTAGGAGATATGTATCAATGTATTTCAATTTAGCAAAATTTGAGTCCGGATAATCTATATGATGGATTTAAAAAAATTAAATATAATGTGGATGACTTATCTAGGATTGACAGTTAAATTCTAGATCGTCCTCAAGTATTAGCATCAAAGAATAAATTATACGGTAACCATACGTCAATAGGTTCTTGAATGTTGCTTCACCATTATTTGATCTATCCGAACGTCAGGTCATCATTGCTAGATGGTTACATCGATTAGTTCAGAAAGGTGTTTCTGTGCTACCGACTTAGATTCGATCATATGGGGTCACACTCAAAAGAAGTTTCTGACTGATCATGCGGCTGATCAACGATTGAGAATCGTTCAAGGGCTTAATCATCAATTTGATTGATGATTAACCTTATGTAAAATTATAATAAATTAATTCACCAAGTGTTAGTAAATTAATAAAAATTAAGTAGTAATTAGATTACTGATTAGCTCAATTTGATTGAGCAAAGAGGATTAAATAAAATTTAATTGAACTAGATTCAATTAGATTTGATCCGATTAGGTTATGAGATGACCTAATCGCTAAGAAAAAATTGTCCTTGATTTGATCAGAATTTTGGTTTCATCAATTTT
>KE504633.1:787578-798142 GCA_000441515.1 Elaeis oleifera | reverse complement strand
AGATTTGTTAATAAATATTTTATTTATTAAAAAAATTATTAAATCAAAATAACTTTGCGGTATTAGTCAGAAAGCACTTTTAGAGAAAGCTTTAATATAGAGCTTTTCTCAAGTAGATATTTTAATTTTTGATAAACTAAATAGTTTTCAATTTTTACCAAGCATCACCATACTATCCAAAAGTGCTTTAAGAGAACTAGCAAGTACTTTTTGACACTCTAAAAGCTTAACTAAATAGGGTCTAAGTCTTAAAAAACCAAGCTAGGGATTACACATAAGTTTCGAAGTGGGTAGGCCTTAGGCCAAGTGGATCGATCTAAACTCTCATGTAATGTGTGGGCTCAAATTGTAGGCCCCATTTGACCCATTAGGCTTAAATTTAGTATCAAGTGTAGGTCCATTCAGAATGCTATAGGCTTTGGCAAGCTGTCTGATATTTAAATAAATTAATACTTAGGGTACATATCCACTCCAATAGCTAAGAGTATGAGGTATCAAAACAAAGAATTGATGGTGAAGGGTTGTGTGAACCCATGAAAGAATGGAAAGCAAGATTCTTCTTCAACATAGCTATTAGTTTCAAAATGGAACTAATTTTAAGCATATCACAATGTTGTAGAGAAAACAAAATGAGCCATAGAAGACAACATCAGGAATTCCTCCTCAATATTAATAAATAGGGTTGCAAAAAGGCAAAGAAAAGAAATGGAAAATAAATGAAGGCTACAACACCACCCTTGACTCATTCTTCTAAAGAAAAGTCTGATAGCTCTATAGTCTTTAGGCTCCTATTAGAAATGTTGCATCAATAATAAACAAGATGGCTATAGAATTTGATTTTCCATCTCTGGCTTGATTTGAGTTTGCTGGGCATTTGGAGCTACAAATGTTGCTAGGATGCTCTGTGTTTTTGATCTAATCTGACTGCACCTAAAAAATCATAACTCTGATAAGAAAGATCTAAGAAAGTAACATTACCTGACATGTCTATCAAGCCTTACATCGGTAAGCTGCCATGAACATTTTATGTATTGGAGAGCAAGTCATATTTATCTTGACTTTCATGCTAACCTCCAAAAATTTCAAAAGCTAACAGCATGAATGACTGAAACCAAATTTCTGCTACCCTCCAGATTTGTCGTTTGTTGGAAGAATTGAGTATTTCTACTATCTCATCCCATTTCTTCTCGCAATTGGAATGTGTGGGCTGCATGTTATTTTTAATAATTTATTTAGACACTTGATGTCTCTTGTTCTCTATTACACCATTAATTTGCCATTTTCTATTGAAGAGCAAATCATTATCATTAGGGTGAGCAAAAATCGAACTTGAATCAATCAAACCAGTGAAACCAAACCTAATTGCAGGTTTGCTTTAGTTTAAAATTTTATTCAGTTTGGTTTGATTGATTTTTGATATATAAAAATATGTTTAGATTGGTTCAGATTTATCAATGAATAAAATCGTTCTCAAATCGAACTGGACTGGCTTTAATAAAATGACATCATTTTGATTAAGATGTTATTTATGTTGGAGTATTAATGTATTAGAAAATAATTTTGGATTTATGATATTTTTTATCAATTTAGTTTTATGTTGATTAGCCTTAAACCATAAGTCATTTACTTACTAAATTGTTTATTTTCTTGTAATATATTGGAGGCCTTTATCTTAATCCTTAATGAGGATGTTTATTTAAGAATTTATTTTGTTGAGTGATAATATCTTATATCAATTTAAATCATTTTACTTGATAAATTCTTTTGATGGTGCTTTTATGTGAAAAAAAATAAATCTTCATGAATAATAATAATAATAATAATAATAATAATAATATAAACTGGTAAACCAAATCAAACTAGACCATTTAAATCATGTTGGTTTGGTTTGATTTTAACCTTCTATTGAACAGATTTGGTTTTAGAAATGTCAAACCATTTAGGACTAGTTCGGCTTAGGTTTAGCATGAAACCAATCCAAATCGGACCATGCTCACCCCTAATTGTCATTTGACATTTGTGTCAGCTCGCTCAAAGCCAACCACATGAAAGGCTTGAAAGGATAGGGACTTGTCCTCCTATTTTATCTTATTTCTTCTCGTATTTCATAATAGACCTACTGTAAAAAAATTTTAAGATAATAGTAGGCATAGTGTGGCTAAACAAATTCTTTAAAGAAAAAATAAAGCTGGTTCAAGGAGAAAGAAAGAGAAGACAATCGGAAACCGAAGGTAGTAGTCCTAGACTGAGCGATAAAGAAAAAAGCACAATGTGGTTAAGTCTTAATAAAACCAAGCACCTTGATCATTGTTCTTTATAGGATAGATAAAACCTCTTCATTTTCTTAATTTAAAATACTTAGGGCTTAAACCCTTAAGCCATGTCAAAACAAAGTCACATCGTTTCCCCATCCAACAGCACTTCAAACAAAAGAGGAAAAAAAGAAAAAAATTACCTGAGGCCTGAGCAGCCTCTTGTATACTGATTAATTCTTATACATTGATCTCCAAGGTGAGGCCACCTAATTAGGTTAAACAACTTGGTCAAGTATCTAGACTAAGAGGTAGCCTAGTGGAGATAGATCAATGGAGAATAATCCTAATCATAAATGGGGAATCAGAACCTCAGGGATTGGAGAATAATATCTGTGACAGCTCTTTGGATTTTTTTCAGTGAACATGAGTCTTCATTTGAAGTCATCTAAAATAGGGAATCCAAATTTGACATGTGGTGGTGGTTAATTTGCGGGTCTTCGATAATGTAACATAGGATAAGATGTAGAACTTTAGCTAGCCTTAGAGACCCTTGAGTTAAAGGATTAATTTTGAAATGGTTGTGAGGATTTGTTAAATTAATGTCAGGATTGCTTATTTATTGAAGTTTGTTGAGACTTCTATATATAGTATTGTTTTTAAAATGTGTCTAATTGTTTGGCGAATTCAACTGATTTGGGATGCCTAAGAAGATCATGAGGATAAGGAATAGAGGCAATAAATAATGAGATGCATATTGTATATCTATTCTCAATTGTATTTTCATAGATAGTTGTAAAAAGAGGAATTAATATATTCCACTCAAAAAATAAGTGGCATAAATAATTATAATCTTGTAAGTCTGCTATATTTATAATTTAATATTGTTGAGTATGTCTTGGGCTTACAAGATCTAAAGAGGCAAAAAGGAACCTATTTTTTGAAGCAGAGAAGCAAGCGAGTGGAGCAGAGTGATATATATATATATATATATATTTATATTATTGTGTAAAAGAAAGAACATTATTAATCTCACGTTGATTATGAGTCAATGGAGACTCTAGTTTATATAGGAAAGGACCATCCTACTCACACGAGGGACCTTTCAAAGGAAAACTATGAGACTCATAGGTCAAAATGGATAATACCTCACATGCTGAGTCATGAGATCTTGACTGCAATAGTGGCACTCTAAGAAGGGGATCACTTCGTAATTGTAAGGCTCCTCCTACTTATACGCCAGTCTGTTATAAAAATAAGGAGGAAGGCACCTTTCGTCCATACACAGACTCCCTCTTTATTAGGAGGTTGTGGTAAAAATAAAAATGAGGGCACCTCCCATCCATACAGACTTATATAGGGAGGGACCATTCTTTTCACATGAAGGGATAAAATCGTGAGGCCTATGGGACAAAGTGGTTAATATTTCATATGTTGAGCCATGAGCCCTTAGCTACAACAATATATATTACCCAAATTTATTAAGGAGAAAGATTACAGAAGTGTACAGTAAAGAAGCCCCCAATGTCTTATTAACATTCGAAATTTTAGTTCAACTTCCCCTAATATCCCATCAATATTTGAAAACTCAAATCCCCATACAAACAAACAATGTCTTTTGAAATTTGAATTTCAAAATTGAGATGCTTCCATCTTACTGCCACCTGAGAAGAATGTAGAGAGGGAAAGAAGCAACCGCTTGGTCCACAATAACCTAATCAAGACCTAGACACCGTCGAGAGGAAGGGAGGAAGAGAAGAGGCTCGTCTGCCATCCAACATCGGGAAAGGAAGAGAGAGGAGAAAGGAGAACCTATTTGTACCTTGGGGTGGAGGGAATGAAGGAAGAAAAGGAAGGAACATCCTCGACGCTAGAGGAAGGAGCAAAAGAGAGGGAAACCATATTGGAGGGGATAGATCTGACGTCAAAATGAGAAGAGAGAGAAGAAAGATCGAAAATAGAATTTGGCGACTAATTCACTATTGAGAAAGGCTGGTAGCAACCCACACAAAGGGTCCAGCAACAAAGAGAGGGAGAGGGCGAGAGGCTTGGCCAGGGGAGGAATTCTGACGGTAAAAAAGAGAGAGAGGGAGAAAGGATGGGTGAAGGAGAGGAAGCCGGCTCGGCTTGGCCCATAGCTGAGAAGAGCTGATAAAGAGAAGAACAGAGGATGGGGAGAGTAGCTCGGCTCTCAATCAGAGATGGGCCCACCATCAAACAAGGGTAGACGAAGAGGGAGGAAGAGAGGGTGGGGGAGGAGGAGAGAGAGATAACAAGAGAGAGAGGAGGGGGAGAGAGAGAGAGAAGGAGGTGAAGAGAGAGGCTCGATCGAAGGAGTCCTCAATTAAGGTTGAAAAATATGACCCAACCACTACAAAAAAATAAGTATTAGTGACAGCTATTAGTGACATCAGATTAGCCATCGCTAATAAATATTTTATCGATGGTAATTAGTGATGACAATTTTGCGGTCGCTAATAAAAGTTTTTTATTTTTAAGATTATTAATGATGGATTCTTAATTATTGGTGACAGCATTTCCTCATCGCTAATAAAAATATTTTAACATCATTATTAAAATTATTAATGATGGTGAAAAAAATATTAGCAACGATGAGTACCATTGCTAATAACCATTAGCGATGGCACTATTAGCAATGGCATATCCATCATAAAAATAAAAAAATATTATTATAATTATTAATGATGGTGCAAAAAGTATTCGAGACAGTAAATACCGTTGCTAATAATTATTAGCAATAAAAATATTAGCAATAGAACATCTATCACAAGAAGAAATAGAATTTTTTTTATTTTTTGAATATAATATAATTTAAATTAAATTTATCTTTATCGTTCATTATCTAAATAATTATCGTTAGAGTATTATCACAACAGATCACCTCGATCCAGTGGTCCTAGGTATGTTGGTTATTAAAATTTAATTTCGATGGTTATGAACGATCGTATGATGATCTGATAGAAAAGGACCATCGATAGATCCAAAAACTTACAATGATCATCTTGATAATTTGGAGTCAATTACTTCAATCGGGTATTATTATCATAGTCAATTTAGTACAGAATGATTTGAAGTGTTAAATAAAAATCGAGTGATCAAAAGGTCAAACGACATCCGATTATAATATGATTTTTAGATAAATAATTTTGTTACTATTTTGATCAGTTGTATGGTGGTGATTATAAAATTTAAACTCTTAAATGATCCAAAATTATATATCTCTTGATACTCATTCTTAAAGTCCATAAATAATTATACTTGTGCTTTTGTAAGATTTGCTTAACATGGATGGTTCATATATATACGATTTAAATTTTATGATCATCATCATACAAATGATTAAATAGTAACAAAGATCATTTATCTAAAAAATCATCTTAATCTGATGTCGTTTGGCATTTTGATCACTCATTTTTATTTAACAGTTGAAATCATCTCATGCTAAATTGACCATAATAATGATGTCCGATTCAAATAAAATTTTGATAGTACGCTACAAATATCATCATGATCATTATTATAAGTTTTGAATCCATCGATGATCTCTATCTATTAGATCATGATGCGGTCGTTCGTGATCGTCGAAATTGAATTTTATTGATCGACATAGCTAGGGATATCGAATCGAGATGATTTTTTATGACGATACTCTAACGATAGTTATTTAGATAATGAATGATGAAGATGAGCTTTAAATTTAAATTATATTTAGATAATTTTTAAGGATTGAGTCATGATTATTAGCAATAGATTTTAGCGATGGCAAATATGCCATGGCTAATATCTTTACTGACGGCATTAACAACGGTATGTTTGCTGTCACTAATAGTCCGCCATATAACCACCATGAAAAAAAAATTTTTGCTCGCCCACTCATTCTCTCCCATTCCCGCCTCTCATCCTCCTCTTATCGGCGCCCTCACCCCTGCAACCCCCCTTTCCTCCCATCTCTCCGATGTCCCGTGATTGCTTCGACATTGCCAACCCCGTACCCATGCCGGCCCTAAGCCGAGCCACCCTCGCGGCCCTTGCCCGGCCTGACCTCGAGCCGACCCATCGGCCCTGCGGCCCCTGTCCGACCTTACGGCCCTGCCCTACCGCCCCAGCCTACGGCCCACCTCGTCGGCCCTCGAGCCCCACCCCAGCCCCAACATCCCTGACAAGACCCCGTGGTCACCCCAAGCCCCATCCACCAGATCTTGAGCCCTTGGCTGCCTCCCGCCTCCCCGAGCCCCAGCCTACCTCCCTTTGGCTGCCTCTAGTCTCCACTATTCCTCGCCATCGGATCTGGCTTCCTTGAGCGGCCAGCCGCCTCCCTCTGACCGCCTCCTTGAGCCTCGAGCCCTCGACCACCTCCCCGAGCCTTCGGTCCCCCTCCCCCGACCACCTCCCCGAGCCCTCATTCATCGGATCTATAGCCCCTTGGCCGCCTCCCGCCTCTCTAAGGCCCCAGCCTGCCTCCTTGAGGCCTCAGCTCACCTCCCTCTGATTAGATCGCCAATTATCAGTATGTGATGGTTTAATCTTTTGGATCTTTGTTTCTGATGATTTTTGATATTTGTTTGATGGTTTATTGTTGTCCAGGTGTTAACATACAAAGTGAAGAATTATATCGATAACATGGTTGGATTGCAGTCAAAGGAGTTATTAGGTAATTCCATACTGTCCAGTCATATATCATAATTCTAAAACTAGATGTAGTATTTATTTTAAACATTCATTATTCATATATGCATGCTTTAATATTTTTTTTAATCCATTAGCTAGTTTTACATGCATACTGTCTTTTTATGTTACCAGATCTTGTTTGTATCCAAGGGCTTAGATTAATGTTTGCTTGTCCATGATTCTAAAATAGTTCTCATGTTTGTAGATTAACCTAGTTGAGTACATGCATTCAAGGACCTGGTCGTAAAGCAAATTAGGTACATTATTATATTACATTGGCTCTACTTTCTTAGTGTTTAAGAATATAAATTGCATTTGTTGGTCTGATGCTGTAGTAGAACTTGTATCTTTTATAAATAAGTTAGTGTCAAGATTTTGATTCATCCTACTTGGTCATAGATTGATGTTGTTAAATAGCAAATTTTACTTATTATGTATTGATGTCTTCTACTTCCCAAACCTAAATGCCTTGATATTAGTTTTGCATGTCCAGTTTGATTGATTCACTAATATCAATTAATGTCGGTTGCACCTTGGATTGCTTATCATATATGATGATCAGAATAAGAAATAATCTTGGATTACTTGAAACAATTTGTAAATGTAAGGATGAAAATTCTTGTATAGTCAAATTTTTGAAGCAGAATTTCTGCATCTCTAAAGAAAATTCACTTTTACAGGGTTTATTTTTTGACAATGAACCCGCAATTTTATTTGACATTCCTTGCCTTAACCTCTGATAACTTAAATGAAAAAAAAATGAAGAAATATAGCTAGTCAAGAATATGTAGCATCTATCTTTGCAAAATTAGATCTATTTTAGAGCTTTTCTTGACAAAGAATGATAGTTTTGATCATTTGAAATAAGAAAAATATCAAAGAGTGTTCTTAGCTATTATCACCATATGCATGCTTTCTTATTAACTTTAGACAAGTAGTGCCTTCATTTAATGGCTGGCTTTCGATTGTTTATTCTAATACTTCGGCAATTACGACACCTTGATAATGGTTCAAGTTTTGTCCAGCATAATTTATAGAGCAAATCAGCTCACTACAGTTTAGTGAACAAAATAATGGAATGCACTGTGAAATCAAAGTATAAAAGTACCATCGATAGCTTTAAAATATTTAAAAATCTTACATGCTTTACTTCTTTCTTTAACTCTTGTTAATTTGTGCCCCTTCCTCTTGACTATCCTTGTGATCTTTCAACCATTTCACTTCAATATGAATATAGAGAATAGTTTGTTTTGATCTATTCTACATTTCAATGACTTAATAGACATCCACTATTAACAGCTATGCTTATTTAGTTCCCTACAAAAAATTATGTTAAATAATTTAGATTTTTAATATAATATAATTAATTTTTATTATAATTTATTAAATAATTATTATTTATTATAACAAATTTAAAAATAATTGTAAAATGTATTTTAAATATTTAATTATAATTTTTAAAATAAAATTATTAGTAATGGCATTAGCAACGGCATTAGTGATGGCTTACCGTCGTTAATAGTTTCTTAAAATTATAATTAAAAATATTAGTGATGGTTGGTCTATCGCTAATAGTTTTTTTAAATTATAATTAAAAATAAAAAATTATTTGTGACGGCAATGCCATCACTAATTATCATTATTAACGATGGTAAAATCGCTGTCACTAATAATGGTAATTAGCAACTAAAGTATTCTTTTGAATTTTTAATGACGATAAACTGATAATTAGCGACGATAATTAGCCATCCTAATAGTCAATTTCTTGTAGTGGACCTACTAACCTAACCTATATTCGATCTACTCTAAATAGGTTTAAGTTTAGACTAAATGGATTCAGATCATAAATAGATCGACTCATTTAACCCATTTAATATTCGGATCGAATTTGAATTTCAGATATTTGATCTATTTAACCCATTTAATCTATTTAATATTTAGATCGGATTGAATCAGACAATCTGTTTAATCTGTTTAATCAATTTAAAATTATTTAATCTATTTTTAATCTGTTTAACCCGACCTGCTTAATTTGTTTTATCTGTTTAATCTGCTAAAAATCTATTTAACCTATTTAATTTATTTAGCCTAACTTGATCTGTTTAATAAATAGGTCAAATGGATCGAATTAGATTACTTATTTAATAAATAGATTTGATTTAAATTTAAATTTTGATATATTTAATAAATAGGTCAGGCTCGGATTGATGATTTTTTGATCCAATCTATACCAGTCCGATCCGTATCCGATCCGACCAGACTTGATTGCCACCCCTATCCTCAGTACTCGAAGAGTAGGGAAAGAGTGAGGGAGAGGGAGGGAAGGGGGAGATCCAATTCTTTATAGTAGAACTTTTGCACTGGCTCTACCAATGCATGTAGGCCAACAGGCCAAACCACATAAATATTATTTATCTTTATTATTTTTCTTTCTTCTGGTTCTGTTATTTTCCTATCTGTCCTAACAAATTTCAAGATTTTGTATTGGCCACGGTTTATTTCGCGAGGCTAGCTGTCCTTGGGAGGAGTAAATGTAATTCTTTCACCGGATCTAGCATTATATCGCGTGTTGTTTCCAAAATTAACTAGGAGGCCATGATATTATATAGAAATTGATCAAGCCTTCCCATGGAAGAAGTAAACGCTCTCATCACCTCCTATCCTAAGGCTTACAAAAAGAGTGGGGTACATGGGAGAGAGAGCTGTGCAAAAAACACAAATATTATTAAGACCAGGGAAAGTGAAGATAATAAAATTCATGAAAGCAATAGACACAAGTCTTTAATTAGTATTTTTCCGAAAGGTCTTTCACATTGAGTAGCAAATAAAAAAATTCAGGAAAAAGGTCAAGCAAGATTCCATAATTCCGCATGAACATAACAGGATGCACAATGCCATGGATTTATTGCAAACTGAAATATAATCTGATATTACCTAAAGAAAGAAATACAATCTGATAGACCTGTGCTTTAGTTAGGGAAGGTCATCATGCTGTGAAATGATTGATAATCCTGTGGAAAGTGAGTTGATGCAAGTCTGTCTTGTAGAGTTTGGCTGTGGTGAGTAAAAAAGGGCCTAGGTGGCATTTGCAGGTTATCCATATCCCCTTCCAGCATCTCAACAATTTGGCTCACGGAGGGCCAATTAGTTGACTTCATCTTAATGCACCATAAACCCACTTTACATATATAGCTGGCTTTTCACTTCACCAATCTCCACGGTGTTTCCAATTTCGAGCCCTTCTTGTTGAGTGAGCTGATCATATATACATGAGGGGTAGTAAATCTGACTTGAATTCTCCACTCTTGGATCCACATTCCTTCTCCTCCCTGCCATCTCCACTAGCAACATTCCAAAACTATAAACATTAGATTTGTTAGGTATAACCCCAAAGATCCTTGATATCAATTTAGGAGTGATGTATCCTATTGTTGCCCTGGCAGCACTAAGGGATACTGAAGAACAGCATACTACACACAGTAGATTGACTGTGCTGGCTCAAGATTCAAAACAAACACCAAGCAAAAAATATTTGCAAAGAGTCTAATGAAAAAAAATAATTATAGAAGAATAAAAATTAGGAGAGAAAAATAATTTATTAAAATATATATATATATATATAT
>KE504633.1:777231-787274 GCA_000441515.1 Elaeis oleifera | reverse complement strand
ATACTATATATCAAAATCTCGCAAAGGCATCTCACAAAGAGTCTCCACGTGCACAATAATTTTCCTCTCTTTTCCTTCCTGCATACTTTTTCTACCGTCTTCCATAGATTCTCTACATGATTTATATATATATTAAGGAAACACCAAAGGTCTTTGTAAATAGAGCACCACGTAGATGGGATTTTGACTCCTATCTTTACTAAAAAATAAAATTACTTAAACACAAACTCTTAATTAAATAAGATAACACTAGAGATAAAGTCTTATTTCAAAAAAATACACACAAAAATAAATAAATAAATAGAGTTCTAGTTGGACACAATTATTCTCAACACTCCCCCTCATTGCAAAGTCCACACTGATAGTATTGAAATTATTGATATCATAAAAAGCCATCGTAGCGATTGCCATCATTATCGCAGTAATAGCAACATGTAATAATTTATCGAATCAATAATTGAATAATAAAACTCCTTTATTGGTTTGAATATTAATTTCTTAACTGATTTGTCCTCGTTGATGCATACGTCAAAATCAGTGATAATGTCACACAACACTTTCTCTCGGTATTGGTTCCACGGTCATGATGTCGAGATTCTTTTGAGCATCCAACTTATCCCAATAAATTTTAAGTTGTCGGTTACAATAACTATAAACATTGATCACTACCTGCGTACTAGTAAAATCAAAATAGAAAATTGGTTATATTTACATGCCTCCACTTGGGAAGCCTCAAGTATCTACACATAGTTGGCTTCTACATATGCATTCAAATTTTTATGCATAGAGTCTTCTAATAGCTTAAACTTTGGAGTAGTTTAAAATCAACTAATACCAAGACACAACAAGAATAATCTCCATCAAGTATATCTTTTGTTCCTTGATCTCTGAAGTTATTTTAATATCAACTAGTTTTCATCTTTATAGCTGACTAAATCTCCATAAAAAATATCCTGACCTTGGAAGCTTCAATATAGAACTCTTCCATATAATTTGATTCTTCAATACAAATCTCCATAACTGGATAAGTGTAGCATCCTTTGATTCTTCCTGAGCGATTTCAAATTAACAAATTCTTTAATTATGATTTCTTTTGAACTTAAGACTATAGCCATCTGATCAAATTTTCTTGCTTAAGATCTTTTGGACGATCCTCAGGCTAGTCAACCTTGTCATGCTCTGAATCTTCAAAACTCGATCCAGTCTCTAGCTGATCAAGCTCCTCTTATTTTAAATCTTCATCTTTAAACCAATTTTATTCTTTTTAAAATTTTAGAAAATATGGAACCAAAATCTACTATTCAGGTAATTTTTGTTTGGGATGTCTCAGTTTACATGAATTTGAGTGGATAGCTACAAGAATATCCTACGCATTTTTCGACTCCTTTACATCCTGAATATAAAAAAAAAATTCTTTATCAATTGAAATTTGAAGAATTTACATCACCTTTTTGGATTTCAGATTCTACTTTCTTCTTGCAATCTCATTTGTTGGAATCATTTTTGACTCATTCAAAATATCCTATAAATCTTTGCCTTTCAAATAAAATCTCACAAGCTCCTTCCAATATGCATTATAGGTATTGTTCAACTTATGAAGATAAGTGATAGTAGTAAAAGTAGACTTATTGATGTTGGTAAGATCAGGTATCTCATAAGTAAATCTATTGATAGAGACAGTAATAGCATCAGCCATAATGATTTATTTTTGAATCATCAAACAATAGTCCACATATTTGCACTACGATAAAATGAATTACTGAAAGCTTTTCAACCATACTAAGCTACAAATATAGGAACCACCAATAGTCAAGTCATTGCTCAAAAAAAATTATGCTCTGAATATATCTGATCGAAGCCATAAACTACTCAATAATTCTCCAAGTTAGCCTATAGCCCTAATATCATGTAGAGGCACAAACATACAGACTACCAATCTCTAAGTTTATAGCTCTGATATCATGTAGAATGGCACACTACATGTACTATATTGATTGTGTTGGCCCAAGATCCAACGCAAATACCAAACAAAAATATTTATGGAGAATCATGAGAAAAAATAATTATAGAAGAACAAAAAATAAAAGAAGAAAAATAATTTATTCAAAAAAGAATAAGTATCAAAACTTCGTAAAGGTACCTCACAAAGGGTCTCTACATGCACAAAGAATCTCTCCTCTCTTTTCTTTCTATACACTTTTTCACTATCTTCCACATAGTTCTCTACATAGTTTCTACATATATTAAAGAGACTCGGAAGATATAAACCATTTAAACATAAACTCTTAATTAAATAAGGTAATATTAGAGATAAACTTCTATTTCAAATAGGACACACATAAAAATAAATAAATAAATAGGGTCCTAGTTGGCCACGCAATAATTCTCAACAGGACACTAGGCTATGATCCTTTGGATACAACTTTGCAAGCCCAAAATCTGAATCTCTGGGGTGAAATTGTGGTCTAGGAGGATGCTGTGGGGCTTGATGTCAAAGTGTAGAATTTGAATATTGCATCCCCGATGGAGGTAATTGATGCCTCCAGCCGCTTCCAAGGCTATATCAATGAGTTTATCCCAAGTGAAAGGACCATGACGTGTTCCATTTGACGAGATGTACTTATCAAGTGATCCATTAGGCATGTACTCATAGGTGAGAGCACCCTTCGATCCATCTGAACAGAATCTGATAAGCTGCACGATTTTTATGTGGTGAATCCTACTGACGGTAGAGACCTCGCTGATGAATTCTTCTCCATTGCACTTGGAATTCCCCAACAACTTAACGGCAAGTAAATGGCCACCTGGGAATTCCCTTTAGAAAACATACCTAAAGCCTCCTGGACCTAATTTCTCTTTGAAGTTGCTTTTGATTGCAATGATGTCAGTGTAGGCATACCCCGTTGGTTTCAGGGTTCTCTGATCTTGAAGAAACTTCTCCACAGTATTGATGGCCATCCGCATTCTGCAAAGTTTGCTGACAACAAACGTTAAAAGAGTTAATGGTGCAAATACAAACCTGGCCGGTATTGCCAACACTGCAAACAGAAGTTCTGATGCACCTACAAACAGGAGTTATACACAGACTTTGGATGTAATTAATTATTTATAATGATAAGCAAAATAGTTTGAGCTGTGAGTCTCAAAATCACTTGGGATGTTACCTATATAGAACTGTATAATTGCAATCGATATTATCACACCAACTGTGACCCAGTAAACAGAAGTAAAATAGATTTATTAAATTGGGCTGACAGAACCAGGCACAAATAGACTTATAGATTGGGCTAGGCCACATCCAAAAGTATCCAATACCGGTTTGTTACTGGCTGATCTAAATCTCATGGAAAAAAAAAATGGCGGGTGCGCGCGCCGGGCGGAAGTCAGGGAAATAAAATTTTTAATGAGGGTGGTTCCGTGCCAATAACTGTGCGATGTGGCTCGTTCTACATCGTGTGTGGTGCAATAAGAATTTCGCAAAAAAAAAAAAATTCTTCCTTTGGAATTCAGACGGGCCCACTCATCAAATCAGTGCAGGTTAGTCATGGATATGGTCAAGCCCAGTCCATATAATTTTTAACTGATTGTATTGGCCCAATCTAATAAATCTAACGGGATTTCCAACCCATTTATCCAAACACGAGGGCAAAGGGAAAGAGTAAAGATGATCCGTGGACAATCATAGGGCAGCTAAATTTTAAATGATTAGATGTGAGATTTAGATGGATATAAATGATGGCCATGTACCTTGATACTTTTGTAAGACAGGAGTGGATGATATCTAGACTTGTTGAATCTGCTACGCCTTTCCCATATTAGAAGTACAAAAATATCTGTCGTTAGATTCATGACAAGAGCATCATCGGCCATAGGAATCATAGCTAAAGGTCTGCAGCTAGATAAATTGGTACTTTGGATCCCGATATTCAGCTTGATCGCCTTTTAGATGGAAAGGGTATCTGATGTCTCAGAGTTGTCCGCAAGATGAAGGAGAACAGCCTCTAGCTAATTCAACAGGGGAGAGGAGACATGAGAGCAGAGAATAGAGAGCAAGGGGCTGCTTCACCATGGCTGCTGGTGGACTCTCGCATCAACCTCGAAGAATTTTTAAAAACAACCACATCAAAAGCTTGAGAGGATTGGATATGTCGTCCTGTCTTGTCCTATTTCTTTTGAATTTAGGATACATGGAGCACACTTTTACTCAACAAAATTTGTTTTGAGAGGGCAGCAAGCGTAGAGTGGCTAAACAAATTTATTACAAAAAAAAAAAGATAGTATGAGGAAAATAAAGAGAAGGAAATGTGGAATAGGATGTACTGATGTAATACTCACAGAGCATACAAAAAGCAGCATGTAGTTAAGTCCTAATGAAACCAATTTGGGAGTTTTACATATATATAGATACGGACACAAGTTTCAAATATATATATATATATAAACATCGATAATAAACAAGATGCCTAAAATCTGATTTTCCGTCTTTGGCTTGATTTGAGTTTGTTGGATATTTGGAACCTAAAACTTTGCACAGGATGCTCTATGTTTCTGGTCTAACCTGGCTGTGCTTGGAAAATCATAGGTTTGACAAGAAAGATTTGGAAAAATAACATGACTGGTCACATCTATCAAGCTTCACACCAATAATTTGTCTTAAAATTTTTTTTTGGATTAGATAGCAAGGCATTTTATCTTGACTCTCTTTTCAATTTTTAGAAAATTTCAAAAGCTAACCACATGGAAGCTTGGAACCATACTTCTGCTGCCCCTCCAAATTTGTCTTTTTTTGAAGAATAGAACATTTTTTCCCATCTTGTCCCATTCCTTTTTGCAATTGAAATGTGTGGACCACTCTGCTTGCTTTGTTTTCAACCCCACCAAGTAGCTTTTCTCTTCGGCAAGAATGCATGCTACCATTATTGTGACCATCTTAGGAGATTGAATTTTATTGAAACTCCACATCTACTGATTCTATAAATTCTTAATGGTTCACAACCAAATCTTCCACGAGAAGACCATTCAATCTTTCATCTCCCTGATCTGCTCCTTTACCATCCCAAAATTTTCACCTCATCTTTCACGATAACGTTGGTCCTTAGGTATCCTTTTGTATCCCTCTGCAATTCAGTGCTATTAGAAGTCAAAATGGAGCTATAGAACCTATTGCCGATCTTACGGAAATATATTTTATGCTGTTAGGAGAACACTATGTCATAGGATTTGAGACACATTCAATACTATTGTCAAAATGTAACAAAACATTCCACAAATAAAGTGAAGATAATAAAATAGTCCCTGAGCATATTTTGTTGGTAATGCTCCACATTGACACACGAAGTTATAACATCAGTATCTGTGTCAATATGCTTCTGCAAGCTACTGCAAAGTGATTCATGAGAAAATCGAATTATTTAATTGTAGATAGCTGACAACTTAAATAACCTTTTTCATTTTTTTCTTTTGTATGAGATTTGAGCCTGAATCTCAATATAAAGGATTACGAAGGGTGCTGCAAGATCTGCAATGTCACCTCCCTCCTAAATTCAAAGCACCCAAAGTTTCCAATATACAACTGAAAGTGGACCTGAGCACTGGCTTCCTGCCTTCATGTCACCTGCATGCTAATCTTGCTGCTACCATGCATATTAGCCCCTTAGCATTTGCCTACCTCAGAGTCATGCCTCAATGAAGGAAACCAAAGAGTTGCAAGTCAGGTACCCTTATACCATTAAAATGACAATAGGCCATGAATTATTATAAAAAAGTGCTTGGACGCATCATTCCATAGCACCAGAGGATCCTGCGTATGGGAGGTATTGTCCACTTTGACTCATGACTATCTTTGAGCTTCAGTAGATCTCGGTCATTTAGAGTCTTACAATTTTATCCTTTAAAAGATACATCACGGAGGAGAGAAAGTTCTAATCCGTATAAGCTATATTTCTTTAACTCACAACCGATGTGGAACTAAATATGCCCTCTCTACACCACAACAGATATAATGTCCTCTATCCGTGGGACTTGTTAATTTGCATAGGGCCATCTAGCTTTATTTTAATCAATTTATAAGTATGAAAAACAAACTGTCCTTCGTGAAGATTTTCTCGGAAGGAAGATGTCCTTCTAGGTGGCTCGTGGCTCTTTCCCAGGAACGATGGTCCCAAACAAAAATGTTTTGAGTCATTTTCAATTTGTGCGTATTATGTTTGTGCAGAGCCATGCTAATCTTCTGTGTGTCATTCCAATTTTATTGTATGCTAA
This sequence comes from Elaeis oleifera, assembly GCA_000441515.1. Lineage (NCBI taxonomy): Eukaryota > Viridiplantae > Streptophyta > Magnoliopsida > Arecales > Arecaceae > Elaeis > Elaeis oleifera. The sequence continues at coordinate 781,013 of KE504633.1, read as the reverse complement.
CCGTGAGCCGTTGGCAAGCATACATGCCACGTGAACGACACAACTGCCCATAGTGCTCTCGCATGGTAAGTTTTCATCAAAAAAAAAAAAAAAGACTCGCATGATAAGTTGTGGCTCTCGTGACACGTGGATACCTACATTAGCATACAGGTTTATCATGCCTCGCTCTTTATTACCCAAATAATTGTTTGATTGGATGTTAGGTGTATGTCACTTGATCACATCAAAGGAAACTCTCCAACTCTGACATCAATCCAATTTTGGCTGTATTTTTGATATTTGTTAGATGCCCATGTCACACGCTTGTAAATTATGTTTAAGTATTGAAAAGCTTGGTATCACGAAAAGAAAGATAAATTTTGCAAAAATTATATAGTAAACAAATTCAAGATAGATGGTGAAAATTTGAGCAATATCGATGATGTTTATCATAACCATGGATTCTGTTTACAAATAAATACATCCTCTAAGTTGCTCTGTTGACATCTATACTTCATTTAGAATGGTACAATTTCCTCGATCCGATGAGGAAATGAAAGGCTTGGTGGGTAATTCTAAGCTCTGCAGATCCCCAGTCAGCATCTGAATTTCCCTTGTCATGGTGGGATAATCTGCTGGATTCCACTATCTGGACCATTGTGCTACAATGGCAAGCTTTTTCACAATCTCTTCTTCTCTTCTGTTCATCTTCGTATCCAATCCTAGATCCAGTCCATGATGAACCATCCATTCATATACCTTTTTTGGAATTAAATTTCGTTCTGATTCTCAACTTCAGGATCCGAATTCTTCCTGCCACCCGCCATTTCCAATATCAGCATTCCGAAACTATATACATCTGACTTACAAGAAACTGCTCCAAAGTTTCTAGGGTACATTTCAGGTGCATCGTTGCCCATTGTGCCCCTAGCTGCTGCCATGGTAATGATGCTATGATCCCTTGAGTACAGTTTTGCAAGGCCAAAATCTGAGAACTTCGGCTGGAGTCATGGTCCAACAACATGTTATGAGGCGTGATGTCAAATATTAATTGTGCTACCTGGATTAACCAATGTGTGATTTTTTAGGATTTATCAAATATTAATCCACTTCTAGGGAGATATAGGACTGGATTATGGGCATAGAGCTGGCAACATTGAATGTGATTCTACGAGGTGCGTCTTCAGTTGATTTAATCATGGATCTCTCAATAGCCTGAATTATTCGCTGGTAAGATACCATTCTTTCCGGATAATTTTGGTGTAGCGACTATTGTTTGATGCGTGTGAATCTAGTTGTCATCATGCATTTTTGGATGTTTTTTGTTCTACATGATAATATGATGTATCACGTGAACGTTGAAAACTTGATCGTTCCTTAGAATTTGCAACTTGTCCTTAATTTGAAATGGTGCAGCTTCAATGTATCCGTGCATATGGAAACTGTAGCAGATGGATTCAGGTGAGGTCTGCGACAACCGGCTTTTATCATATCCGTTCTTGTTAGTAAAACAACCGCAGACCCCCGCCCACCCTCCTCTTCACCTGCACCCTATCTCTCTGTCCCTGCCTAACCCACCGGATCCGGTGGATTTTCCCAATGAGACCTGTATTCTGGTGATACATGTTGCAGGCCTCCATTCCAATTAGTTTGGATATTCCTCAAAGTAAATATACAACAGATACAGATATGACATCTTGTTCTAAGCTGAAGATCTGGACAAGCCTCGGCAGCTGCCGACCAAGACCTTGCTGATCCAAATCCAGCTGACTCTTTCCTCTGCCGACCCAAGGTATTTCAGTCGGCCTTGAATGATATATTCAAAAAGGTTGATTTAAAGCTTCCGTGCAGTTTTCAAATCACATAATCGCTGGGAACAACTAGCAACCAAGTGGATAAGGCAATGACAATCACCAAATTCTAGAAGATCATGCTAGAAATCTTGAGATAATGCGCCCGAAAACAATTGAGACAGCTTCCTACATCTCTCTTCTCACATGGTGCTTACCTCTATTTATAAATAAAGACAAACAGGAGACCTCTAGGTATGCAATCTCTCACCCTCGCTCTCCTTTCCATCTGTTTGCGAGATTCTAACTTGAGTGTTGAAAGGTCCCATCAGAGACAATTTCGGTCAGAGACTTTTTTTGCAGGTCCAGTTATCGTCTTCCTACTGTCGCCATCCACTCCAGCTGCATCGACTTTTGAGTTAGGAAATTACGGCAACAACAATTATTGTAAGGGGTGTTTGGATGAATAGACTAAAATCTCATTAGATTTATTGAATTAGGCCATTATAACTGGTTAGAAATAGGCTTATAGACTGGGCTGAGCCATATCCATAGATACCTAGACTGATTTTGTTAGTGGGCCAGCCCAAATGCCAGCCCAACCTGTAAGTCTATTTCTATCTGATTGCAATGTCCGAATCCAATGAATTTAATGGGATTTTATCCCATTTATCTAATAGGCCCGTAATGATTTATTTCCTGTCCATAGGTATTTACATGAATATGAGGTAATATTTTGGACTGACCAACTGGCTGGTCTATAACTAGTAATAAGGAACTGGAAACTGTGTTAAATTAAAACAGAATATGTTGAAGCTGCATAGATTTATGTTTTTTTGATAATATTGATCGATATGATAAAATGATTCGAACTATTTCAAAGATCCCGCATGCATTTTGTTGCATTGTTCTTTAGTCAACTATAGTAAGGATCTCTTAATGGACGTTATTTTTTCGAAGTTGGGTCATTTTATTGTGTACGTTAAAGCAGTTGGATGCTTTATTGTCCATTGCATTTATTTTGAAATATTGGCCTTTGCATTTGTTGTGGATCCGATACTATTTTACTTGGCCTGCCGTTCACGTGAACCCCAAGCAATTGTTAGTTTGTTACGTCATAATTGATTTTTGTTGAGACGAATAATAGTTAGTTGATTATTATTCTTAGATGGTTGCAAAAGATACTATTTTACTTGGTCTGCCGTTTATGTGAACCCCAAGCAATTGTTAGTTTGTTACCTTATAATTGATTCTTGTTGAGACGAATAATAATTAGTTGATTATTATTCTGCTGGTACGCTCTCAGGAGTAGTACAGAAAAGGCATAAGCCCGCACTGAAAATTCATATGTGAAAAAAATTCTTATTGTGGTGTAGAGAGGACTTCTTTAGTCCCACATCAGTTATGAGCTAAGAAAAATATGGCTTATATGGATTCGAACCTTCTCTCCCAACGTGAGGCGTCTTTTAAAAGACAAAACTGTGAGGCTCTAAATGATCAAGACTCATTGAAGCCTAAGACTCACTGAAGCCTAAAGATGGTCATGGGTCTCACGTATGCTCTGTGGATACCCGCTTGCACGTTGCCGAGAGAAATTATCATGTACTTTTTCTCTTTTTTTTTATTTTTGAAGACATACGGTGGGATTTCCTGTAGGAGGTTTAGAACCCTGAATTCTGCAAACCCCGAAGGTAAGACCAGAGTAAGCGTAAGATCTAATCATTTATAATTTGTAGGTAGAGAAAGCAGCAAGCTGTTGCTGGGCAAGATATTTATATGATAACTCCTTGCAATTTCTCTATTTGTGATATAATTAACTGGGTATTGGATACCGGTAGTCCTTACTATATTTGCAATTCGTTGCAGGGGTTGCAGGTCAGTAGGAGATTCGAGCAAGATGAGAGGTTTCTGAATGTTGGAGATGAAAATCAGTTCCAGTTCTAGCATTAGGAATCTTGAAACTTGTATTTGAGTCCATACCGTTGTTCTTAATGATTGTCATTTCTGTCCCAA
>KE504633.1:743126-755120 GCA_000441515.1 Elaeis oleifera | reverse complement strand
CCACAAAGTACCATGAACACAACAGTGGCGCGCGCGCTGCCTCTGACGACCACAAAGTACCATGAACACAACACATGTCATTCTCTTAACCAGTGGAGGAGACAAAAGGCGTGGGGGGTATCTCCAAATTCTCCAAATTTTCCATCAGCATGTGAACCACTCTTGTCATGGAGGGCCGATCCATTGGATTCCACTGTATGCACCATAAGGCGACTATAGCAAGTTGTTTGGCGATATCTTCTTCAACTTCATTCCTCTGCATCACCAATCTTAGATTATGACCTTGTACTATCCGGCCATATACCCACTCTGGAAAATATATCTCGCTTGTTTTCTCGATTTCAGGATCAACATTCTTCCTGCCACCTACCATTTCCCGCACCAACATTCCAAAACTATAGACATCTGATTTATAAGACACTGTTCCAAAATTTCTACAATAAATCTCGGGTGCAATGGAGCCCATTGTTCCCCTTGCAGCAGTCATCGTGATAATGCTCTGGTCTCTCGAGCATAACTTTGCAAGACCAAAATCTGCAATCTTTGGATTGAAGTCATGGTCCAACAAAATGTTGTGAGGTTTGATGTCAAAATGTAGGATGCGTTGGTTGCATCCCTGATGCAAATACTCGATACCCTGAGCAATCCCAATAGCAATCTCTTGCAGCTTTTTCATGTCCAATGGTTGATGATCTGTTTTATTTCTTTTACAAAAAATGTACTTCTCTAGTGACTCATTTGGCATAAATTCATAAATAAGTGCACGCCATGTTCCTTCAGAACAAAATCCCAAGAGACGAACCACATTGGCATGGTGGATTCTTCCAACTGTGGCTACTTCATTGATGAAGTCTTGTCCCTCCCCTTTAGATTTCATCAGCATCTTAACTGCCACTGGAATCCCATTTGGTGGCTCCCCTTTATACACGGTTCCAAATCCACCTTGGCCTAATTTATGCTTAAAATGCTTCGTCATCTTTTTAACATCAGCAAAAGAGTATCGTGTGGGTTTTGTGGCCCTGTAGGTTGCAAGAACATTTCTACCTTTAAACGTACTTCTTTTTCCTTGTCAGATTTTCTAAAGATGTAGACTAGACTGAATGCCACCGACACAAGTACGACAAATGCACCAAGAGATAAGCCTGAAGCAAAACAATGCAGTAGTTAGCACAATTTGTCCTGCCACACTCAGTTGCAAGAGGAAAAAATGGTAAAATGATTGTTATATGTCATCGAGAAGGCCTCTCATCCTCGTATGCCATATATAGACCAAGTCCGGCTGTAGTTTTTACCAATGCCATGCAGTTCCTCCTAATAGTCACTCCATCTCGAATACTTAAAAAGTCATATGGAAATTTTATAAATAAGGTCTAATGAATAAACTGCTTATACCATGCCCTTTTTTTACTTATTTTTTATTTTTATAAAAAGGGAGGGAGTTATCCCCTTCCATCCCATTTTATGAAGGAATAAATTTATGATGTTGGAAAGAAGAGAAGAGGAGGTAGGAAGGATAAAAGAGAGAGAGAACAAATTCGGTTGGGGGTGCAAGAGAGAATGCTCTACTAAGAATTTCCTGAGCAAGCCACAGCTTGACTGTTTATTGGTCATCTATCATTAAATGTTATGTTAGATGACTGGTTCAGTGGAGTGCTTTTCTATGAAAGTCTGCTAAGAGTTTACAAGGACTCACCTATGATGAGGTTGACGTTTGAAGAATCTTCACCTGCAGAAATTAAGATTAACAGATAACATGAATTAGTTGGATATAAAATTATAGATATGTTTAAATTAATTAAACAAGATAGAGAAATTATGTGAGCACTATATATATATAGAGAATTAGCACGCAATCAGCACAAGTTGGATTAAAGGTCACCCAAGAGTATCACTAAATCAGCTGATTAAATGAATCTATATGGATATAAATTTCGATTAGTTGGAATATAACTTTTGAGGAGCAAGCAAGAGGGAGTGAAACTCTCCCCCAAATTTATTAAAAGAGCAATTACCAAGTGTGCCTTGTGGGAACGAAAGAAGCTCCCACAGAAAACAAAGTGTCAAATAAAATAGAAAAGAGGAATATCACAGAGAAGATCAAGGGACGAAAGAACCAGTTAAACAGAAATACTAGCCATCAATTGAAATATAACCAATACCTGCATTTTATGGTTTACCTATATTTCAAAGAATACTTCCAAATAAGCAAAAGCCAAAGTTGTGAATTCTTAGCGGTCAAAATATGATGTGTCTATGAAACTAAATACTATGATCTAAATTGAAAACAGAAAAGCATCAATTCCATGATAGAACCCAAACTCTGTAGCAGGGCGTTTGTGAAGCTCCCACATGTGTCCGGCAATGTTGTAGCCCATCTTGCGCATCTCATGCATCATATTTCATTTTGAAGAGAATACAAACGGTGAAAAGGGGTCATTCAAGAGTATAACTAATTTAGCTGATTGGATTTACCCATATGGGCGGTTGGAATATGGTTGAAAGAAGAGATGTGAAGTTTATCCGCCTATTAAATGTCCTGTGTCCATTTTTAGCCGTATTTTATGATTGTTTCCAATAAACAAGTCTTGTTGATTAATCAAACATGCAAAAGTTGATTAATCAAAATGTGATTTACAAGAGTTCTTCTTTTCTTGTTCTTTGATTTTTTACTTTTAAACAAAGAGAATATTTTTGTCTTCTTGATTTGAACCCCTAAACCTTAACCAAGAGCAAGTTCTTAAGAGAGTGGTGCGGACCAGCTGAGACAAGGTGGGTTGAGTTGTGAAATATTGATGGCCTACTTAGTGTAGTTTTTACGAGTTGCTAGCATAGACCATGCAATGAAGAGTAGTAAAAATCATCGCATTTTCCAATGTTGTTAAGAGTTAAGCTAATGAAGTCATGTTAGTTTTAGGACCGGTTGAGTCCATTGATAATTATACCGGCATCTAAATAGCAAAGTATGTAAAGACTCAACCCAAGAGATTAGCATGTAAAAGGTTTGGCTTACCATTTGTGGCTAGTGCCACCCCAGTGTGAATAGTAATGGCGGGTTGCACTGTGATGCATGTCCTCGCATTACCGTGCATATGTGGTAGCATTCACCACCTTAATGAATAAGGATCTGAAATCGGAATCAGAATGGGTGATTCTCATTCCAACTGTTTGGTTGGAAAGAGTCCGATTCCGATTCCGATTCCGATTCTGGGGTCCGATTCGAATATCCGAATCTACATGTAAACCTATATAATTTTATATAATATTTATTAATTTTTATAAAATATATAATCATATAAATATATTATTAATTTGATTTATCATCTAATTAGTGATATCTTTGACTTTGTAGATATAAAATTTAATTATTTAAGTTATATCCGTCGTTATATCCATACTTGCAAATTTCGAATTATATCTGTATCCATTTAAAACAAATATGGATATGAACTTTTGCATCTAAATAATATTTGTATCTATATTTATATTTATCAGATAAAACAAATATGAATATGGATATGCAGATATTCGATTTGTATCTGATCTGATTTTAGCCCTAACTCCCACCTAATTTTATCAAGGAACAAAATATAGGATGTAGAAAAGAAGGTAGAAGGGGTAGGAAGGACAAAAGGGAGAATACAAGCTAGATTATGTACCAGGAAGATTGAATAAATCATTAAAACACATTCCATAGCAGAGGCAATGCTCTGCTTAGAATTCCCCGGTCAAGCTGAATCCTTGACTGGTTTATCTGTCACGCATCATTAAATTCTATCTTACATGACTAGTTCAGCTGGATGCTTTTTTATAAAAATTTGCAAACAGTTTACAGGGACTCACCTGCTGTGCGATTCTTGTTTGAAGAATCTAAGCCTGCACAAAAGATTAACAGATAAGATGAATTTGTTTGGATGTTAAATTATAGAGATGTTTAAATTAGTTAAAACAATATAGAAGAAAGAATGATCTCATTAACATTGAATACAATATGAGAAGCATATACATCGGAAAATTATATGAAGTTCTTCAGAGCTTTCGCACACAATCAGCACAAGTTGGATAAAAGGTCATCCAAGAGTATAGCTTGCACAAACCCGTAAGGATGTACGTTCCAATTCGTTGGAATATAAGAAATACCTGCTACTAAGTGCCATGAGGACTATTTATGATTTTGCCTGGATTTGAAGAATACTTCCAAATAAGCAAATGCCAAGACATGATTTCTGGGTAGCCGAAACATAATTTATGGATGAAATGAAATAACTCGAAGACAAATAAGCATAAATTCCACTACATAACCCAAACTCCGTAGTAGAGTGTTAGTGGAAGCTCTCGCATTTCCACAATTATCGGCAATGTTATATCCTATCACGTGCACATGTATCACATTTTGTTGAAATTAACATGAAATAGAAAGTGGTGAAGGAGTACAAGTGGTGAAGAAGGGTCATTCAAGAGTATAACTAATTTAGCTCATTGGATTTACCCATATTGGTAGCCGGTAGACGTTCCAAAGGTTGGAATGTGACAGAAAGAAGAGATGCGGTCTTTATGTGCCTGTTAAATGTCATCGGACTTGTTACCAAAAAAAAATGTCATGGGACTACTTTTAGCCGTATTTTAAGGAATTCGTTTTAAATAAGCAAAATATTGTTTTAAAATGCGATTTGTGAGATTTCTTCTTTTATTTCTTTTTTTGGTAAATTTCCTTGTGTTTCTTTATTTATTTTTTTAACAAATAAGTAATTTAGTTCTTCATGACCCTGGTTCTCTCTAATGCTAAAATCACATCTCCCAAGGGCTAGCACTTAGGAGAGTCATGCCAAAACGGTCGAGAAAGGCTAATTGGCTTGTTAAATAATTAATGCACACATTTTGTTGATCATGCTCAAATTTTGCATGATGGATGGTGGATTTATAGCATACTTAATTTCGATTTTGGACTTGTTGTTAGTATGGATTATGCAATATTAAAGACTACTGAAAATCATTGCATATTCCAACCATGTTAAAAGTAATACGAATAAAACTTTTAGTTTGAGAATTGGTTGAGTCATATTAATAATACAAAGTGCTGTCCCCTGGTCCGAGCCCAGCCTGACCTGCCCGATAAGCAGGTCTAGATTTAAGTTTATAAAGTTTATGCTTGGACGAGCAAGATCATGTAATTTCTATATCCAAATGCTTTTAGGATCTTATGATCTTAGTTTCTGTCAAATCGGAAGAATTCTTCCTCCCCTTTTAACTCATTCCAGTGGTAAGTGAATGTGTAACATATCCACGAGTAATTAAACCGGCATCCAAATAGCCGAGCGTAAACAGAGACCAAAGAGACTAGCAACTGGAAAAGATATGGCTCGCCACCGGTGGCGAGTGCCACCTGAGTGTGAATGGTGATGGTCTGGTGCGAGTATGATGGACACCCTGGGATCGCCATAGCTCACCACCGTGAGTTAAACTGCTTCCGGCTTTCCTAGCTAGCAAATAACCATCCACAGGAGGAAGGAATATGGAAGCTCACCAGGCTGTTCGGGAAAGCTGCAGGGAGCTTGGTTTGTTGCCCAGTCAAATTTGCAACGTCCTCCATTCAATTCGCATTCTCTGCATTTATCGCCAATCTCAGGAGAGTTCCATTTGAGCATCACCTCTCCCCTTTGCACACCTTTTCCCCATCCCCATTCCCATCCCCATTCTGGAAGCACAAGATTAGTTGAAACCACCACGCAATCCAAAGGTAGCTCGTCCATAGGCATGCCGATATAAGCCAGATAACAAAATGGTCGGCACCGCTCAAGCATGAGATCGGTGTCACGCCATACCCTTCTCTTTCTCTCCCGTCATTCCATGCTTTTGAACAGTTCACCAAACTGGCTGTCGGAGGTGTGTAAACTGGCGTTTTGAGGCTGGTGGAGCTGAAGTTTTGCACCTGGCAGTCAGACCACGGCTCTCCTAGTTTGATCGTTATTGATTCAAACTGGTAGTCAATGGCAATCACCTTATGGGAGCCCGACCCAGGCAGTGAGAGAAGGGTGTCGTCTCCCAAGCACGAGAGAACTAGGCCCCGGGCACCACAGTATGGTGGACTGGATTCTAGCCGAAATGGGTATCTGATCTCTGGGCCTCCTTTTCCGCAGTAGGATGAAGGGCAAGCTGTGAACAAATCTTTTCTTGATGCCCCAGTGTCATCTTGCTTCTGGTTTGGAGGAGCAGAAGAAAGATTGTACCGAGGAGTCCGGACACCGCCATGAACGAGCACAAGTGAGAACTTTCAGCTCCAGAAGGGATCTGGTCGGTTCTGAGTTTTCCCTTACGGCTTTATGGGGACTGAAATTATTATGCCATCATTGACCGCAACCAGATTGGACTAATAAGTTATTGACTCGGTCATCGATCCACTGAAATGCGCGTAACCAGCGAGTCTTATTCCAAGTAGATGGTAAAGAACGCTATTCTCAGGTGGACTGTTCCTGTGGAATCTTCCTTCTCCGAGTCAATGATGAGCATTTGAAGAAGTAATGGAAATTTTTTTAAAAAAATGCAACTGAAAACAAATTTATCTTTACAATATTGGAAGGTAATTTCCAGTATATATCAAAATACGCGCCGCTTACGCCAGCGTCATCAAAACCAATACTCACAAGAGCCCTGTACATGATGAAATGCTTAGATGTAAACTTCAGCGGCAAAAATGTAAGAGAGAGAGAGAGAGAGGAAAAAAATAATAATAATAAAGGAGGGGGAAGACATTCACTACAGTTCTTATTTGTTTTGGATCTTATTTTTATCTTTTCTAAACTCTCTTATAATAAAAACGAAAAACCACATGATTGGCTTCCCAGTAATTAGGCTATGCCTTGTAATTTAAAAAAAAATGCTAAAAAGATTTAAAATATCCTTTATAGTTGGCCTTATCATCCAACGTCTTCTCGTCCCTATTAAGCAATTCATCAAATAGGTAGCCTGCAGGCTTCTTCTCAATGAATGCTGGTTGCCATCAGATGAAAAGAAGAAATTTGGCTACATGCTTGACCGAAGAGTTTAGCATTCATTATCTTGAAGTATATCACTCTATAAATGGTCCAAAGATGGGATTCTGGTGCACAACTTGCCCCTCTGTTTTTGTTACATCGAAAAAATTTGCACCTCTGTTATAGGAAGAAATACTTATAGCAGAAAATGACTACATGCTCCAGTAAAACTAAAGATAATCATCTTTCAAATCAATTTTGCAATTCATGATTGATCTGCTAAGAATTTTTCATAGATAGAGCCACAAAGATATTGAACTAATTACATAATATAAAATGATGCGTAAATAATAATACAAAAAAATATAATATCATCGCCATGACTCAGAACAAAGTAGATTACACTGTGAAACTAGTCTTGCAAGGCCTTGGAGAGTTGGGAGTCATCACATTCTAGCAAGATCCACTTTAGTGCATGGCCTATTTAGAGAAGTTCATCGTGCTCGGCGATGATCGATAATTCGGTGAGAGAAGAGTCCATGCAAGACTGTCTTACAGATATAGGCTGCGAAGAAGAAAAACAAGGTCTGGGTGGCATCTGCAGGCTATTGACATCACCTTCCAACATCTCTATAACTTTACTCATCGAGGGACGACTAGATGACTTCATTTGAATGCACCACAAACCCACTATACATAGCTTTCTCTCCGCATCACCAATTTCTATGCTGTTATTGATTTCAAGTTCTTTCCCTGGTGTAAGCTGATCATAGATCCACGAAGGATAGTAAATCTGACTGGAATTCTCCACCCTTTGATCCACATTCCTCCTTCCTCCCGCCATCTCCAAGAGCAACATTCCAAACTATAAACATCTGACTTATCAGATATCACCCCAAAATTTCTAGATATCAATTCAGGAGCTATATATCCTATCGTCCCTCCGGCAGCACTCCTGGACACCAGGCCATATTCCTTTGGGTACAACTTTGCAAGTCTAAAATCTGAAATCTTTGGGGTGAAATTCCGGTCAAGAAGGATGTTCTGAGGCTTGATGTCAAAATGTAGAATTTGCATATCACATCCACGATGTAGATAATCGATACCTCGAGCCACTCCTAGTGCTATATCATTGAGTTTATCCCAAGTGAAATTAAAAGGACGATGTCTCATTCCGCTCGGTGAGAAGATGTACTTATCAAGCGACCCATTGGGCATGTACTCATATACGAGAGCTCTCTTGGATCCCTCTGAATTGAAGCCAACAAGATGCACTACATTTACGCGGTGAATCCTGCCAATTGTGGAGACCTCGTTGATGAATTCTTCTCCATTGTACTTGGAATTGCCCAAAATCTTGATGGCGACCAGATGGTCACCAAGTAGTTTCCCTTTGAAGACGGACCCAAAACCCCTTGTCCTATTTTTCTTTGAAGTGGCTTGTGATTGCAACGATGTCGGTATATGAATACCTCGTCGGCATAAGTGTTTGCTGGTTCCGCAAAACCTTCTCCACGTTGTCGATGGATGCTCGTGCGCTCAAGAATTTGTAGGCAAGAAAAGGTAAACTGCTATAGGCGCAAATACAAGCCTTCCTAGTATTGCCGGTCCTGCAAATTAAACAGACGTCTTTAGTCGGTTCTGCGTAAGTAAGAAAATGGTTAGTGACATGGGACTCGATCGATGGATGGCCTTACCTATCAAGATCTCTACAATAAGCACTGAATAATATTCATCCACCATGCAGCGTAAGAAGTTGAAGCTCATTTGATAGGCAGAGAAAATACGAGTGGGGAGTTCCTTAGCGTTTAAATCACCGAACGGCCACCTGTATGACATGCGAAGATGTGGAAAACAAATTAGGAACATTCATCTCTAAGATTGGGAAAGAGATCGAGAGTTTGAGGCTCGTCACCAATACGAGTCGTCCAGACAGTACTCGAGTTTGGTTCTTGGTCCACTGAGCCATGAAAGAACAAACCCTTTCTGAAGGAGTTTGAAAACATCAGTCGTGGAATAATCCATTTCAGGAGCTCCAGCCATGGGAATCGTGGCCAGAAACCTGCAGGAAGGCTCAAGATACTGCAAGAGATATGCGTCTTCTCCAGAAACGACATAGACAAATGTATGATTAATGAAACTACCCCAATTACTCGGATATGCTAACCAGTACGGGAATGATAACCAAAAGTCATCGTCAGAATTTTCAGAATCATCCAGCTCAAATGGCGAAGATCGAGTGGGAAGACCACAACGGCCACTTGCCAAGCCAGAATCAAGAACATTGATTGTTCGATGCTCATATGAAATTTCAGTGACATAGTATCTTGTTTCCTTGAGAAAATGGAAGGCTAAGCCATTCCAAGCATAATAGAACTTGTCCGATTGGATATCCAAGATAGTTTGTTACCTTCGCAAATGAGTTGGTACCGTGATGAAAGACCACAACCTGCTGGATCATCTTTAAACGAAAGGGTATCTGATTCTTTGTAATCCACAGGAGGAAGAACAGCCTTTTGCTTTGCGAGGCCTATAGCTAATCTGATACTGAAGAAGAGGAGAAATGAAAGCATAGAACAGACGGATGAAACTTGGTGTGCGCCCATAACGGGATAGAGAGCAAATTTCTTCGCCACGGCCGAAATGGTTGGAAATGGGGCGAACACAAGCATGTGTAAACAAGTCGAGGAATAAAGATCCGCACCAGTCAAACTGACATCATTGGAAAAATTCCGAGCTCTTAGTTGATGGGGACGTAGGGAGCAACTGCAACCAGACATTTGGTAGCAACAGTGGCAATAGATGCCCAGAGGAGACCAACAGGCCGAGGGTGGTAGACTTTTGATAATGTGTTTTTTTTTTTTTTTGGTAAGTCGAACTATGAAATATATCCGTGATAATTAGAAACAAAAGTTTAAAAATTGAGGGAGACACGCAAGAATTCGGAAAGATAGTTCCAATAGATAATGTTTTTCCACAGTGGAACAATTGTGCTTCAATTTCCGATCGAGAAACAGAAAGTTCAAACGGGCGTGAAGACCTACAAAAAAGTCATATTAAATGAAGTCCAAATACTGAATAATCACTCTATAAAAGTCCGTAGGGTCTATAAAATATCTATGAAGGTCATTTCTTATAATAAAGTGAGTAGATATTATGTTGAGCACCTCCAAATCAGGCTCTTTGTAATCTTGTTTGAGTAATTAATGAAATATTGAGTATTTGTTCCTCATCATAATCAAAGTTGTTCTTTGATTATGAGAACAACCACCCTATGCATCGCTATATGCATATATGCAATACCACAACATGGATCATGTTCCATGATAATCGTGCAAGTAAGGGAAGATAAGCAAATTTAGATTAAAATTTGTTTGGATCATATTTTGATGAATTTTAGACTAAAGTAGGTTTTTTGAGGAAAATTAAAGTAGATCTTATGAAATCTCAAGCCAATGTTTATTTGTTTTTGTTGATTTCCAGAATTTAAGATTAGAAAATAATTAGAGCTCATGACGTCCTGGGTCATTGATCCCTGTTTTATGTTCACGGCACAACTGATTTGATTCATCCCCAAACTCATTTGCTGTTGGTAGTCATTTTGGCCGAATTAATTGAAATAATAGAACTGGGTAGAGGGGAAGTTCATTTGCCCAGAATTTGGTGGTATGGCCGGTTGCGCTATATTCAACCTACATCTTAGATTTCCATCAAACGATCAAAAGTATCCTGCATGGCTTGGGATTAAACAAATTAGAATCAGGCATGCATCTGTAAAGCTTTTCCAGAGTTTTATCCCAATTTAGTGAGGTCACAATAGCATTAGTACATTCCCTCGAAAAGAGGGGAAAAAAATTTCTCAAAATCATAGGTTTGACATGTGACTGCCGGACGCGTTAAAGGCATTGAAGAGCTAAAGTCTATCGCCAAGAGCCTCAGTAGAGGTGCTTCATTGTGGAAAGTAGGTTGGTGATGTATCGATAGCCGCTCTTCTTGATGCTTCTGTCGAAGTGTGATCGATCGCCTAAGATTTCTAATCAGAGAGGCACACTGGCATCGGGTCACATGGAAAAGTGTATCGCTCTTGTAGGAGTCTATGATCTAAATACATCCGTGGCTATTTCGTCTCGGGGAGGGACACCGGCATCATTTCCCATGAAAAGTGCACCCCTGTTGGAGGAGTCTATGATCCATATGCATCCAGGTGTATCGGCTCGCAAAAGCATATTGCTGGAAGCTCGAACAATCTAAGAGCGCGCGCACCCCAACAGAAAGAAAAATAAAATAAAAATAAAAAAATAAAGAGGCCTAGTTAGAATGTATTTCTAGAGTTTTTTATTTGCATAAATCTCCAAATATTGTATAGATTCTCATATATATTCTCTGTTTTAACCCTAGAATCCCCACCAAACAGAGGGTCCAAATTCAACCAAGTCCAATTATCAACATCATGATCAGCTGTGGTTAGTCCAAATGTTAATCTACTAGTATATATGGACTATGGACTAAATACATGTTAATATTATTTACAATAATTCAGATTTTTATCAAAAAATACTAATCAAAAGGTATTATTTGGATTTTTTGACTCTATACAAGTATTCAAGATTTTCCAAGTGTATGACTACCGTAAGACTAAATATACGTTTGCATGGCTTTTCATATATTTGGGTCATGATAAATGGCATTAGAAAGAACGCAGTTCATGGCCTATGCAGGCTAGGATACATCATATTGGCCCATTGGGCTAATTATAGGCCAATCTTGGTATTTTTTTTACTACAATTAATCGAATTTGAATTTTTAGCCTAATAAGGATGCTAGGTTTCAAATGAGAGGAGTATGGAGGAAACTATATGGGCATGTATTTAGTTTATATGGATTATGTACTAGAAAGATCTTTAGTAATGCAGGGCCAAGAAATCTAAATAATATCCTTTGACTAGCCACTAAGCAAGAATCAAACGATATTGATCTCTATGTTCTCATACATTTCCTTTATATATATATATATATATATATATAT
>KE504633.1:724541-743106 GCA_000441515.1 Elaeis oleifera | reverse complement strand
AATAGGTATAAAACAAAGCCCAAAGAAATTTTAATAAGCACGGGTATAAAGAAATAAAGAAGAGAAAAAGAAATAAATGAAGGTTACAATAGTACTCGTACACTTTTGACTCATTCTTCTAAGAAAAGTCTCGTAGCTCTAAAGTCCTCAAATCACCCATGAAGTGTTACATGCATCAACAATAAAATAGGATGCCTTAAAGTCTGATTTCTTATATCTAGCTTGATTTGAGTCCATCCAAAATATGGTGTAGGATGTTCTGCATTTCAAGTCTAACCTAAATACGCTTAGAAAATCATAACTCCGACAAGGACTATAGAAAACTAGCATGAGTAGTCACATCTATCAAGTCTCATAGTAGTAATTTGTCATAATTTTTCTTTGCATAGAGATTAAGTCACTGTTATCTTGACTCTCATGTCAACCTCCAAGAAGTTTCAAAAGCTAACTATATGAAAGGCTGGAACCAAACTTCAGCAGCCTCTCCAAATCTGTCCTTTATTGAAAGAATTGAATATTTTCTCCTATTTTATCCCATTATTTCCTGCATTTGGATTGTGTGAACCACACTTTATTTTTTTAATAAATTTATTTTAGATACTCTGTGCTTCATCCTCTCAAAAAGAGAATAGCACTTGAAAGATAAGTCACATCTATCCAGCTTCATATCGTTAATTTGCTATGAATTTTCTTTCTTATTGAACAGCTAGTTAGTATCACCTTGACTCTCACATCAATCTTGGAGAATTTTTAAAGCCAACCATATAAAAGGTTTGAAAGAATTAGACATGTCCTCCTAGCTTGTCCCATTTCTTCTTGAATTTGAAACATGTGGACCACACTTTCATAATAGATTTACTCAAAAATTTGTTCTTAGGGAATAGTAGGCACGGAGTGGCTAAACAAATTTTAAGAAAAAATTAAAGTCAATACAAGGAGAAATAAAGAGAAAGAAATTGGAATAGGAGGTTGTTCATCTAGATTAACTGCACAAAAAAAATTACGAAGTTAAAGTCCTAATGAAATCAAGTCAGGGGTTATACTCGAGCCATGCAGATCCAAAAAAAACAACACGTCTCTTGATGAAACCGAGCTGGGGTTTATATATTGATGCACATATAGGTTTCGGACAAGTTCAGGCTTGGGCCAAGCATATCCAACTATCATTCAATGGGGAGCTCAAATTGTAGGCCTAATTAGGCCCACCAAACTAATATTTCAGGCTTATTTAAAATGCTCTAAGCTTGGGCAAGTTGTGCAGCATTTAAACAGATCAATTCTTAGCGCGTATAGCTTCTCAAATAGTTAAGAGTGTGGGATATCAAAACAAGAATAGAAGGTAAAGGACTTGGTAAACCTCTGAAATAATGGAAAGCAAGAATCTTTTCAACATAGCTTCCATTGATTCCAAAATTGAATTAATCTTAATTACAAAGAACATAGAATAAGTTGTAGGAGATATCATCAGAAATTCCTCATCAAATTCCTCTTTTTTTTTTCTTAGATAACAATAGGCCAAAAAATGCCTAAAAGAATTTTAATGAGTAGGATTACAGAAAAAAGAAAGAAGAAAAAAGAAAATAGATGAAGGGCACAGCACTAGTACACCCTTGACTTATTCTTCTAAAGAAAAGTCTTGTACCTCTAAAATCCTCATGTCTCCCATCAGAACTGTTGCATCAACAATTAAACAAGATGCCTAAAAGTCTAATTCTTCATCTCAGAATTGATTTGAGTTTGTCAAGAAATATCGCATATGATGCTCTGTATTTCCTCTCTAACCTAGTTGCACTCAGAAAATCATAGCTCCGACAAGGAATATATGGAAAATAACACGATTGGTCACATCTATCAAGCCTCACATCAATAATTTGTCATGAAATTTTTCTTTACATAGGGAGCAAGTCGCTTTTATCTTGAGTCTTGCATCAACTTTCAATAAATTTCAAACACTTACCATATGAAAGATTGAAACCAAACTTCTGCTACCCCTCCAAATTTATCTTTTGTTGAAAGAATTGAATATTTTCTCCTATCTTATCCCATTTCTTCTCCCATTTGGAATGTGTGGACTATAATTTATTTTTTTAATTAATTTTTTTAGACACTCCGTACCTCCTCTTCTCTTAAAAAGAGAATAGCACTTGAAAACAAGTATATCCATCCAGCTTCATACCATTAATTTGCTATTAACTTTTCTTCCTTATTGAATAGCCAAGTCAGTATCATCTTGACTCTCACATCAATCTTGAAAAATGTTTAAAGCCAACCATATGAAAGGCTTAAAAGAATCGGATATATCCTACTATTTTGTCCCATTTCTTCTTAAATTTAGAATGTGTGGACCACACTTTCATAATAGATCTACTCTTAAAACTTATTCTTAAAGAATAGTAGGCACCGAGTGGCTAAACAAACTTATTAAATTAAGAAAAAATAAAGCTAGTATAAGTAGAAGTAAAGAGAAAAAATGGAGAGTAGGATGTAGTCCTCTCAGACTAAGTGGAAGAAGAAACACCACTCAATTAAGTCCTGATGAAACCAAGCCGAGGTTTATATATAGATGCACATATAAGTTTGGGACCGGATAGGCCTTGGGCCGAGTGGATCTAAACTCCATATAATGGGCAGGCTCAAATTGTAGGCCCGATTTGGCCCATTGATTTAAAATTCAATCTCAGGCATAGATCTGTTTCGAATGCTCTAGGCTTGGGCAAGCCGTTCGACATTTAAATAAATCAATTCTTAGAGTGCATATTCACTCCAATAGTTGAGAGTATGGGATATCAAAATAAAAACTGATGGTGAAAGGATTGTATGAAACCATGAAAGGATGGAAAGCAAGATTCTTCTTCCGCATAGCTGTTGTTGATTCCAAAATGGAACTAATTTTAAGCATGTCACAATATTATAGAGAACACAAAATGAGCCATATAAGACAACATTAGAAATTCCACAGCACGATAAGCATGAAAAAGCCTGAAGAAATTTTAATAAATAGGGTTGCAAAAAAGCAAAGAAGAGAAACAGAAATAAATAAAGGTTGCAACATTATGACACCCTTGACTCATTCTCCTAAAGAAAAGTCTCATAGCTCTAAAGTCTTTAGGCTCTCATCAGAAAAGTTGCATCAATAATAAAACAAGATGGCTGTAAATGTTTGATTTTTCTCATCTTTGGCTTGATTTGTGTTTGCTGGGCATTTGGAGCTAAAAATATTGCATAGGATGCTCAGTGTTTTTGGTCTAACCTAGTTACGCTTAGAAATACATAAATCTGATAAGGAAGATCTGGAAAAGTGACACTGCTAGTCACGTCTATCAAGCCTCACTCCAGTAATCTGCTATGAACATTTTTTTTTTATATTGGAGAGCAAGTCATTTTTATTTTGACTCTCGTGTTCACTTTCAAGAAGTTTAATAGCTAACCATGTGGATGGCAAAACTAAATTTCTGCTGCCCTCCAAATTTTTTCTTTGTTGGAAGAATTGAATATTTTCTCCATCTTATCCTGTTCTTTTGCAATTGAAATGCGTGGATCACACTTATTTCTAAAAATTTTTAGACACTCTATGCCTCTTATTCTCTCAAAAGTGAGTAGCTTTTGAAGAGCAAGCGACATCTATCACACCATTGATTTGCCATTTTTTTATTGAAGAGTTAGTCATTGTCATCTTGACTCTTGCATCAACTTGCTCAAAGCAACCATTCGGGAGACTTGAAAGGATTGGGACTTGTCCTCTTATCTTGTCTTATTTCTTCTCATATTTCATAGTAGACCTGCTCTCAAAAATTTGTTTTGAGATAATGGTAGGCATAGTGTGGCTAAACAAATTCTTTAAAGAAAAAATAAGCTGGTTAAATGAGACAAAAAGAGAAGAAAATCGGGAACTGGATGTAGTAGTCCTTCTAGACTTAGTGGAAAAACAGAAAAAAGCACAACGTGGTTAAGTCCTGGATCCTGATTCTTTTGTAGAATAGGTAAAACTTCTTCATTTTCTTAATATACAATACTTGGTGCTTAAACCCTTAAGCCATGTCAAAACAAACTCACATGGTTTCCCCATCCAATAACACTCGAAACAAAAAAAAAAAAAACCCGAAGCCTGAGCAGTTTCTTGTATACCAATTAATTCTTATACGTTCATCCCCAAGGTGAGGCCACCTAATTAGGTTAAACAACTTGGTCAAGGATCTAGACTAAGAGGTAGCTCAGTGGAGATAGATCAATAGAGAATAATCCTATGATAAATGGATATCAGAACCTCAGGGATTGGAGAATTAATCGTGGGTTGTTCGAATACTATCTATGACTGCTCTTTGGGTTTTTTTTTTTTTTGTGAACGTGAGTCTTCATTTGAAGACATCTAAAATAGGGAATCCAAGTTTGACATGTCGTGGTGGTTAATTAATAGGTCCTCCATAATGTAAGATAGGATAAATTGTAGATTTTTAGCTGGCCTCAGAGATCCTTGAGTTAAAGGATTTAATTTTGAAATGGTTGTGATGATTTGTGAAAATTTAATGTCAGGATTGCTTATTTACTGAAGTTAATCGAGACTTCTATATATGGTATTGTTTTCAAAACGAGTCTAGTAGTTTGGGAAATTCAACTGATTTGGAATACCTAAGAAACCATGAAGATAAGGAAAGAGGCAATAAACAACGAGATGTGTATTGTATATTTATTCTTAATCGTATTTTAGTAAATAGTTGTGAAGAGAAGAATTAATATATTCTACTCAAATAATATGATATAAATAACCATAATCTCGTTAGTCCGCTACATTTATAATTTAATATTATGGAATATGCCTTGAGTTTATAAGATCTAGAGAGGCAAAAAGGAATCCTTTTTCAAAGCAGAGCGAGAGCATAGTGCAATGAGTGAAATGACGTATTCTAATTTAAGTTCAAATCAACTTACTCTATTAAATATATAAAATTTAAAAGAAAGATAAAATTGAGTATTCTAGAGGTCGGATGTATTAAGAGCTAGAGTTTGAAAAAAAAATCTTGGACTCTATAATTTTCAATTCTTTATAGTGGAACTTTTGTATCGGCCTACCTATGGACGTAGCTCAACATACCAAACTACATAAATATTATTCATCCCTATTATTTTTTTTCTTTTGTTTTATTATTCTTCCCGTTTGTCATAACAAATTTCAAGATTTTGTATTGGCCACGGTTTATTATGCGAGGCTAGCTGGCCTTGGGTAGAGTAAATACAATTCTTTCACCGGTTCTAGCGTTATATCATGTGTTGTCTCCAAAATTAACTAGTTGGTCATTATATTATTAGAAACTGATCGGGCCTTCCCACGGAAGAAGCAAACGCTCTCATCACCTTCTATCGTAAGGCTTACAAGCAGAGTGGGGTACATGGGAGAGAGAGCTGTGCAAACAATACAAATATTATTCAGACTAGGGAAAGTGAAGATAATAAAATTCATGAAAGCAATAGACACAAGTACTTAATCAGTATTTTTTCGAAAAAGAAGTCTTTCATATTGTGTAGCAAATTTAAACAAAAAAAAAATTCAGAAACAAGGGCAAGCAAGGTTCCATAATTCTGCATGCATAAAACAGGATGCACAATGCCATGGATTTATTGCAAAAAGAAATACAATTTGATAGACCCGTGCTTTAGTCAGGGAAAGTCATCATGCTCTGAAATGATTGATAATCCAGTGAAAAGTGAGTTGGTGCAAGTCTGTCTCGTAGACTTTGGCCGTGGTGAGCAAAAAAGGGCCTAGGTGGCATTTGCAGGTTATCCTTATCCCCTTTGAGCATCTCAACAATTTTGCTCATGGGGCGATTAGTTAGTTGACTTCATCTAAATGCACCATAAACCCACTTTAGATAGCTTGCTTTCCACTTCGCTAATCTCCACGATGTTTCCAGTTTCGAGCCCTTCTTGTTGAGTGAGCTGATCCACTGTACAATTTATTCTATGAATTGCATCTCTATGGATATCATCACGATGCTGTGTGTGGCATGTAACATCAGGCCTTATTTAATACCCGTTAATGTCAATGATAGAATGATAAGACCACCATCAATATTGCAAGCTCTTTAGGGCACAATGCATGCATTGGAGCAGAATACAAAATAAAAATCCCTCCTTCGCATTATTGCAGTGTAGAAAAACCACCTAATCGAAAAGCCATCCCCTTTCCGATATCCTTTTGTTGGGTAAGCAGTCCCTTCTCGGCATTTCATCAGATATGTTCCGAATGATTGCATCGTCTTGTCCCCAACGTAATCATAAGAAACCAGCAAGTTTTTGGTATGGCCGTTGGAGAGGATGGGCAAGCTTTTTATAGAAAGATGCATACCCACGCCCTTCGTTCCTGCATCACCAAGTCCAACCGCCCAAGAAAGAGACATATGGAACGAATTCTTTCAACCAATTTTATTTTCCAGGGGACCACCGATACCTTTGTGATACCCTGATCCTAACACGACAAGGTCCGCGTGGAGTTAGTTGAATTACTAAAATAAAATTATAGCAATAAAATAAATGTATATTAATTGCTTTGTGACCTTGTGGGATATTAGTAAGTTTCCGTGTATTGTTTCTTTCAATTGCCTTAATCTCCTCATTCATGGCATTCACCCATTTAGGATCTTGGATCGCCTCCTCGAATGTCACATGTTCACTATCTGCAAAGAAAGCAAAGTGTACCAATTCTCCATCATCATCAACTTCATCATCAAGAGTTACCTCATAATCTTGCAGGCGTACTGATTGTTGGTGTTGTCGCCTTGGCCTTCTTGATTCTACCGGGGTTTGTGGCAAAGAAGTTTCTTGAGCAGCCTGTGGTAAAGAATTTCTTAAGCAAAGCTTGATAAGGCTTCTTCATTTGTGATGGAAGCTTCTACTTCTTCTTCAAGAACAGAAATAACACGTATTTGAGAATCTTTATGGGTATCCACATCCCATTTCCAAGCTTCTTCTTCAGCAAATATTATATCTCGACTGACAATCATCTTCTTTGTCATGGATTGAATAGCTTGTACCTCCCATGCTTGTATCCAAGAAAGACAGTCTTATCTGCTCGATTATTTAGCTTAGTCCTCATCTCTATCGGAATGTGTGCATAAGCAACAGAACCAAATACTTTAAGATGTTTCACACTCGGCTTGAAACCACTCCATGCTTCTATAGGGGTGATATTGTGGATGCTCCTTGTTGGAGACCTATTCAACAAGTAAACAAAACATGAAACAGCTTCACCCAGAATGAATTGGGCATTTCTTTACCTTTAGTATGCTCCTCGCCATATTCATTATAGTTCTATTTTTCTTTTGGTAACTCCATTGTGCTGTGGAGTATAGGAAAAAGTGACTTCATACTTTATTCCCTGTTCTTCAGAATATTTATTAAATTCATTGGAAGTATATTCAACCCCACCTTCAGTTCGTAGAACTTTAACAGAATAACCACTTTACTTTTCAACATGCACCTTGAACTTCTTAAAGCAATCAAAAACTTCAGACTTCCTTTTGCAAAAGATAGACCCAAATTTTTTGAGTAAAATCATCCATAAATGTCAAAAAAATACCTATTATTATCATTTGACAAGATATTCATTGGGCCACATACATCGGAATGAATAAGCTCCAGTGGTTGTATTGCATGCCGCTGTTCTGCTGCAAATGGCAATCTGTGATGCTTTCCAAGAGTGCAAGCCTCACACAATTGTTCTGGATGATGAATACTAGGCAAGCCTTTCACCATATTTTCTCTAACAAGTATTTTTAAACTTCTAAAGTTCAAATGTCCAAAGCGAAGGTGCCACAGCTAAGACTTATCATTTATGGCATTGAGACAATTATAAACACCACTGAAAATATCAACTTGAAACATAGGATTCTTTGTCAAAGGTGCTTTGAGAATGAGCATACCTTTTTATCAAGAATGGAAAGTTGGTTGCCACAGAGGTTCATAGCATACCCCTTTCCGCCAACTGACCTATACTAAGCAAATTACTCTTCATGCCTGGCACATAGAAGACACTAGAAATATACTTATGATCTCCATTCTTCAAGTTGATAAGAATCTGTCCTTTTCCAATCACTGGTATGGTACTGTCATCGGCAAATTTAACTTTGGTGCGAAATAACTCATCAAGATCAGCAAATAGCTCCTTTTTGCTACACATATGATTGGTACACCTAGTGTCAAGGAACCATGTATGGTAGTTTGGTGCTTCACCAGTTGCAGTGACCATCAAGAGAGCATGGTCGCCACCATAATCATCATTATCTTCTTGTACACAATGAGCTCTCTGAGTGTTATCCTTATATCTGCACTCATTTGAATAATGGCCATATTTGTCACAAGAATAACACTCAACATTGGATTTGTCATACCTTCCTCTACCACATCCACGGCCATGACCTCTTGAGTTTTGTTGATGAATAGTACTTGATTTTTCTTGATTATTGCCTCCAACTCCATGATTGTTATTATGACCACCACGACCTCTATTGTAGTAATAGCCAACATGTCCTCGTCCTCTGCCATGAGAACCACTGGGCTTTTGGCTTGTTTACCACCTTGATCACCTTTGATGGGGACTTGACTTTGAAGAGCTTGCTCAATAAGGTTCTTAACTTTCTTCTCATTTATGCATTGTTCATGGGCTTGCAAAGTGCTGGATAATTTCTCAATAGTCATTGAAGAAAGATCATGTGCTTCTTCTATCGCCACCATGATATGCTCAAATCTGGAAGTGAGTGACTGTAAAATCTTCTCCACTTTGGGTTGCTCCTTGTACTCCTCTCCATATATTTTATTTGATTTGTCAAAGTAAGAACTCGACTAATATAAGTAGTAGTAGTTTCTGAAGACTCATATTGACATCTCAGAGTTTGGAGTTTCACCTTCTTAACTCTGTCCGCACCTTTGTATGACATCATCAAGGTATCCTAAGCTTGCTTTGATGTGATTGCTCTCACAATCTTCTCAAAAACTTCATCATTCACCTCTTGATGAATGAAATGTAATGCCTTCTTATTCTTTTCTTGCTCTCGTGGTGGGTGTTCTTCTATGCATCGGTTGCATTTTCTGCAAGATCAGCAACACCATTTTTCACGATATTTAGCAACTCATGGTAATCGAAAAGCACCTTCATTTGAACACTCCACCGATTAAAATTTTTCCATCCAAGACAGGAATTGAGAATTGAGTCGAGCTATTCATTGTACAAGCTTTGATATCATTGATGTAGTATTACTTACACAAACAAATTATAGGAGCAAGATGAGTAAAGATCGAAGAATAAAATTGAGAGGAGGAATCAAATTTTTTTTTTTGCTTTGCTTTCCTGATTTTATGCTACCACTAACTACAAGATAAAGACTAAGCATACATAGCTAACATTCCATAGTAATAGGAGATATAGACTCAACAAACTAACCTAGACTAACAAACTCACCAAGACTTATTCAAATAAAAACAATAAAGAAAAGAATCGGGATTAACAGCTAACACCTACAAGGGGTTTGGACTTTGAGTTTGAACAACTAGGCAAATAGATTGTTGATACTAATTATAATTTTGGTGCATCTATCACTAAATTTGAAACTTTTTATTACCTTCCATTTAAGCTTTTCTATCAGCTTCTGTTCATCTTGAAGGACAATGAATCCTTTCATTGAATTATTTCTAGGTATTATTTACAAAAATCACTTAGAGGAAGTCATGATAGCTGAGTAGAGGATTGATGAAGTCTTGACATGGCTTAGGATTAAGCTATGCAAAGTATGAACATAACATTATACAGGATTGATAGAGTAGAACATGTATAGTATTTTGTAGTATATCAATAGATTCTGCTCTTGAAATCTGCAAATTGTTTACACACCATTCCCTTGACTAGTGGAGGAGACGAAAGGTGTGGAAGGTATTTGCAAGCTCTCCAGGTTCCCCATCAGCATCTGAACCACTCTGGTCATAGAGGGCCGATCCAAGGGGACTTGGCTATTGTGATGGATTGAATTGAGGGTCGATGAGGGTTATTACTATACATCTCTTTTATTATGAAATATTCAGAAGGGATTTTGTAGATCAATATATTGGCTACTCCATTGTCTTTTTACAATATTTGTTTTTATTTGTTTGACTTGTTTGGTTGTATTCAAGTTGTATGAGTGCTCCGCCTTAGCCAAAAAAAGATAATTTTCAGATGGACCCTTAGTAATGTGAATGGTGATGGAAAGAGAGGAATGGAGGGGTCTGGGTTGTATCTTATGTCCGAAAGAATAATTGATTTTCTCTCACAATATCAGCCACTAGATGACACCTCATATAGATTTCAAAGCACCATCGAACTTTTCTTTCATCTGCTTACACAGCTTTCAAAGTGTAGATTGGGCAATCTAACGGTTAGTAATATGAAAGGAGGTGAATCATTCTTTAATGTAAAAGATGCAACTTGACACCTTCTATGCCTTCTAGGGGACCCATAGAAGGCGCATTTGTCACATTATGATTTGTGAAAGGGTGTTGGCATGGAGGCCCATCATGTGACAAGGAGTGGTGTGATGGGATGTTCATAGCCATCGGATGAGAATGGTGACATTTAAGAAACTTATGATTGGTGGGGTTTGGCATCCAAATCTTTTTCAGAAATAACTGGAGGGATCGGAGTCAACAGGAGAGGAAAGCTTTGCAATTGGTTAGGGTTGACCTTGGGTTCACTTACCCTACTGAGGTAGGAGATAATTTAGTATTTGGTTCTAAATAGGATTTTATAGGAGCTCATACGTGTCACTAAGGAGAGCCCCTTTGCATCAATCTTATATCATGCTTGAAATTGCTATGTGTTTTTAAAAAATTAATAATAAAGTGGTTATGCTACTATATTGCCATAAAGACTATCACAAGGCATCAATAGTAGATAAAAGATTAAAGAAAAACAAATCTAAAAAAAAAACATGAGAGAGTAAGCAATAATATATAAAACCAAAGAAGAAAGCTATAATTAGCTCCAAATAGAGTAAGTAAGCATTAGGTTAAATGATGGCCCAAATTGCATCCTCAACACCTTAAAAACCATTGGAACCATGCAGCAAGTAGAAAAAACTAGAGGCCCTTACTTGTGAGTATGGGATTATGAAACACCAGAATTTGAACAATTGAAATACCTATAATAGATTTCCTGAATAGAGACACTTGCATATGGCTGTAAAAATAGCCACGTAATATAAAAGATGAAGCAAAGGAACCTTAGAAGTATAAACATGACATGAAAACCCTAATGATAAAAGCCTTGGACCAGATGGCTTCACTTTGCTCTTCTTCCAATATTTCTGGGATTTGGTTATCCAAGATTTGATGCTCTTCTTCACTTAGATGTTTTTCCCGAATCTTGACCTAGCCAAAATCAACTATGTTTTCCTCACCCTTATCCCAAAGAAAAAAGTGGCTAAGGTACCTTCCGACTTTCGGCCAATAAGTCTTGTTCATTGTTGTATAAGAATTTTACCAAGCTGCTCACCAACAAGTTGAGACCTTTCCTGAATGACCTAATCGATTCTAGTCGAACTACTTATATTAAGGGGCGTTCTATTTTGGATAACTATTTTTATGCCAGTGAGATCATTCACCACACCAGGCAATCCTCTGGATAAAATCTGATTTGCAAAATAGACTTCTCAAAAGCCTTCTATCAGATTATTCCTTTTTACATTGTCAAAATTCTATCTTGGTTCAACTGCTATATCCCTCCTTTTCCATTCAACTATCTTGGGCTGTCGTTGGATGGCCAGAGACTCTCGAGATCAGACTAAAATGTTCTTCTCTCAAAGGTTGAATCCCGATTTACCATATAAAAATTCAAGCTTCTCTCCTTTATAGGGAGGCTCATCTTGGTCAACTTAGTTCTCACCTCGCTATCCTTATACTTCATGTCTTTGTTCAGGTTACCTACTTGGGTGGTTAAGAAGATCGACTCTTATTGATGGCCATTCTTTTGGACCAGGTCCTCCTTAACTAGTGGCTTATCTTGTAAGGTCAGTTGGAGTATCGTTTGCCTGAAAATAAGATGGCTAAGGTTAAGAATATTTACCAGTTAATACCTCTCTTTTTGCTAGGTAGTGGTGGAGATTGCTTTCAAATGAATTTGGTCTGTGGAAGAAGCAAATTTAGTGGCCATATCATAAGAAATCAGGTTAGCTAACTTATAAAGACCACCTAGGAGGTACTCTTCCTTATGGCAAGATGTCATGCATGTCTTATCTGCCTTTTGGAATCGCACTCAATTTAGCTATGCAATAGTCTCCACATCCTTTTTGGAAAGATAATTGGATCATCAACACTCCCTCCAAGCACTTTCTCTGACCTCTTTAAGCTCTATAGGAACAAGAATGACATGGTAGCAAGTTACTTCAATTCGAGTTCAAAAGATGGCATTTCAAACTACTTTCTAATTCTTCATTTGAGGTATGCACCCAATTTGCCCACATCTCTACAATCTTGAGCTCTATCATGCTTTGTAGCAATGAGGACCGGCTAGTTTGGAAGGCAATTGGCAACGGCGACTTCACTACTGACTCGTTGTATCAATTTCTTAACTCCTCTGGGAGCGTCTATAGGTTTGCTTCCACCTTGTGGAATCTCCATTTCTCTGAAGGTTTGATATTTCTATGGCTATGTTGGAATAATAAATTGAATACCAGAGATGCTATTGGAAAGAAGCTTGGTAAATCTTAGGTGGCTGTTCAATCTATAGCTCTTCATCTAAAATTGTTGACTACCTCTTCTCCTGTTGCCTCCTCCTCTCTATGATTTGGAAGTCCATGTCTTGCTTTTGGGGTCTTCCACCCTCAAT
Organism: Elaeis oleifera; assembly: GCA_000441515.1. NCBI lineage: Eukaryota > Viridiplantae > Streptophyta > Magnoliopsida > Arecales > Arecaceae > Elaeis > Elaeis oleifera. The sequence goes on along the minus strand of KE504633.1, from coordinate 730,262 downwards.
CAACCTTCAGGTACATATGCATAGATTGGATGGAAACGAAGTTTTCAAAGGCTGTCGAACTAGTTATCTTGATACTCTTTGTCGATGTTGCTGGGACATGCTGAAAGGAATGTAACTCTAAGCTCTTCCTATAGAGAACCTCCTCTACATTGGTGGTCACACGCGATGCCTTTTTCCTCTTCAATGATTGGCTTGTCCTCTGCAGGCCCAAGTAGCTTATAGTCTTTGGTGCAATTTGGTCAAAGATAAAGCGAGTCCCCACTTCCTTGGCTAGTGCCTAATCTTCATTATCTTGCCCCTTGATCTGTCCTCATTTGTAGATATATCCTATTCGTCTCCTCAGAAGTATATCTCTTCCACTATGTCGAGGAGCTGTGTAACCTCTCCAGCTTGTAACCCTTTCTCTAATTCCTTTTTAATAGGATCTTCCTAGTGGTTCTAGTGGCTTTCAATTTAGATAAAAAATAAGAAGAATTATAAACTATAGGAGAATGGGAAACTAGGCTCTCAATCGCTATAGAGAAAGAAAGAAGCCCAAGAATCTGCAATATAACATGAAAAACCAGATAATTATAGATAAAAGAAGATTGACAATAGACTAAAGACAGAGGCCATTACAGAAATTTAGAAACCACAAGTTTGGTAGCCTAAAAAATCATTAGAAAGCACCACAACCTATCTTTTGAGATTCAACTGAAACATAAAGAGAAGAGGAAAAACAAATAAGCAATATTAATCATTTGCAAAATATTAGATTCAAAATTTGTGTAGCCAATATTTGAGCCAGATTAGGATGAACCTTCTCGTATTGAACTAAAAGTTATCATTCAATGCATGCTCGGCTGCTCACAGCTGCTTAGTTAGTAGCTTGATGTCCTTCCCTCCTCATGTGCAACACCTTGAATTTTTTAAAAGAGTGCTTCCTTTGCAAGATATCCTACAATATTGGAGAGCAACCAGCACTGCGGTGTGAAAAACAACTGATCTAGGCCACTGCAATATACAATCAAACTTTTTGTGGGTTATAATGAGTAACTAGAACATATAGTCTCAGCCAAGCCCCCATTAATATTAGTTCAGCATAAGATAGCAAATAAGGCCACTTATAGCTTCCTAGTTTCTCAGGGTCCCATCAAAGTTCACCATCAACACTCCAAAAGAACGGGACATCCAAGAATAAAGGTCGAAGAGGGACGAGGCTGATGAATCAACTGAGAGATACCTAGGTCTTTGACCAAGTGCCAATGGTGAGTAAGTGTGAACCAGGTAACTGAAACATATCATAATAGAAGCAATGACAGTCTCACCAAATCCTCTGCTGTATTATGCTGCTATCAAAAAAAGCACTTATTTATGCCATATAGGTGGTCATTGCACATATCACCTTCCTTACCAAGGTATAAGATATTTGAAATTATTGTTGATGAATAGAAATTTGCTATTTAGGACTCGATAGTAAAGTACTATCTCCTCAATCCTAACAAGATTTCCATAAGATTTTAGAGTAAAGATGCTAGTTTACCATGGTAAAGTCTTAGATATTTGTGCAAATGGAATCCAATTTTCATTGACATCTTGAGGGCAGTATAGAGTATGAAAAACATAAATCTTTTGTGTGAAAAACCATCTCCAACTTTCACTGAGATTTCGAGGGCAAATAGGATATGAAAATATAAATTTTTTGCATGGAAAACATGTCAAGATATATGAGTGCACTTAATTACACATGCTTAGAACCTTCACATTGAGTTGTAGCAAAATTTTGTAACCTCTAGCAAGTACTATTTTCTAGGCATAGTCTAACAAGTGAGGAAATATTGTCACTACTATGACATTATATGGATGAACTTCTCTCTCTAATCTTTTTAGAGAGAGAAGGTTTGAGAAAATTTTTCCTCCCACTAATCTTTAAGCACTGAGGCCTCCTCTGACGGATCCCTTCCTTCAGCGATCGACCACTGGGCCCCTCTCTCTTCTCCTCTCTCTCTCTCCCTGTTCTCCCCTTTCCTCCCGCTCTCTCTTGTTCTCTCACTATTAGAAATAAGGGCTTCACTAGTGGAATTTTCTGATGGATATGATCCATCAAAAATTTCTGATGGATCACTAATAGATTAACGTCAAAAAAGGAGGAACAAAACATAATTGATATATCTCAAAATCTCTGACAAATTTTTGATGGATTATTTATCAGAACCAACTCCATCAGAACATCTGTTAAAACATCTGTCTGAATTTTTTTAAAAAATCTAAATAATATAAAAAATATTTGTAACTAATTTTGTGATAAATTATTTATCAGTAATATTTCTAACCAAAACTTTCATCAGAAACATAATTTTAATAATTTTTAAATTATTAAAATATCTATTTTTGATAGAAGAGCTATCAAAAATTTGAAATAAATTTTGTGATGGATAATTTGTTAGAAATTAACATCATAAGTATGATAAATTTTGTGATGGATAATTAGTCAATAATTAACATCATAAGTTTGTGATGGATAATCTATCAAAAATTAATAACACAAGTTTGAAATTTTGTGATGGATAAATGGAAGGATTTGAACTCTAAATCCTTAGATAATTTATTCACTACTTTAGCCATCAAAACCTAACCAAGACATACTTATATCATGATTGATAAACTATTTATACTACTTAAACCCTTCTATATAAATCCAACTCAAAACCCTTATTTTCCCATTGACTAAGCTTCCCTATTTGGCCACCATGTTTTCTGTTTGATTGCTCCTTCATTTGATTGAGGTTCTTGAGGATGAAAGAAGTAGAGAAAAAATAAATAAAAAACTTCAAAAAAATTGAAAAAAAAGTTTAGAAAAAATCAGATAGAAATAAGAGAATATGACAAGAATTGAGAGTAATAGTGGTGACACAATAGTAACGATCTAAAAAGTTGTTACTGCACTAAGTCTATAGTGACGATATTAACATTTGTCATTAATATTGAGTATAATAGTGATAACATATAATATTGTCATAAGAGATTAATTTGTAGTGATGATATATTACTCGTGGCTAAAAAATCATCATAAATAATATATTATTTATAAGAACATCATGTGCCATCATAAAAATTATACTATTTATGACAACATATAAGCGTTACTAGAAAGTTATGACTAATATGATATTATTTATGATAATAATTTATATTGTCACAAAAAGATACTATTTATGACAATATATAGTGTTACTAAAAAGTTATCATGATTTGTATATTATTTATGATAATATAAAATATCATTATAAAAAAGATACTCTTTGTGACGATATGTAATGCATTACTATAAAATCATTATGATTAGTATATTAGTTATGACAACATAAGATGTTGTCCCAAAAGGGTATACTATACATATGCAATATCAAAAAATTGCCATGATTAGTATATTGGCTTAGTTTACTTTTAGTTTACAAAACATAATTTGTCAATAAATAATAGATGATTAATTGAATTGGCTATTGAGTTATTAAGTATGTGTAAACATTTATTATAAAATAGATTATAATAAATTATCTATTTTTTATGTAATTTATATTTATATAATTTTTTTATATATAAATATTATCGTATCAATTAATTCTTCTCACAAGTTGGTCGAACTGATTTTACTTGAAATTTATGAAACTTGAGTGACTACAATGCAAAATTTGATAGACATGAGGCCAATTCCCCTCCATTAAACTCAATATAGTATCTGTTGCTTAATACACACCTTCGGCCCTTTTACCAAAAAAGGAAAAAAACTCCATATAGCCTATGAAATTAGTTAGCTTTGATAGTTTTTGATGTGCCCAACAATATCCAAAAATATTATTTAGAATGTTATTAATGGAGGGCCTTAACTGTACTTGGTTGTTCATGAACCCTAGCACCCGCAACCCCTGAGCAACCCGCATCCCAAACCCTTTCCTCAAAACCCTCGCGACTTCACCATGTTCTTCTCCTCCGCCGCCACCGCTGCCGCACCGGTTCAACCAGCCGCTGTGTGGGCTCGGATCCGTCTCGCCGACAGCCGGGACATCCCCACATCCACCGTCTTATCCACCAGATGGTGGAGTTCGAGAAGCTGACCCACCTCTTCTCCGCCATCAAGCCCTCCCTCTCCTCCACCCTCTTCCCCTCTCCCCAACCTCCAGCCTTCCTGTCCTTCACCGTGCTCATCCTCGAGCGCTCCCCGAATCTCTTCTCCAAAGGCGATGAAGAGCACAAGGACGCGGCGAACCCCTCTCTCTTCTGCCCGATTGTTCGGCGGGTGGAGCTGAAGTGCTGGAGGACCCGAAGGCGGTGGAGTTTGCGTCGCCGCGCGGTGGAGGGGCGGTGGTGGTGGGGTTCGTGCTGTGCTTCCCGAACTACTCATCCTTCCTGGCGAAGCTGGGGAGGTACGTGGATGATATATTTGTGAGGGCGGCGTGGCGGGAAGGAGCTTGGTCGAATGCTGCTGTCGGCGGTGGCGGCGCAGGCTGCGAAGATGGGGATGGGGAGGGTTGACTGGTGCGTGCTCGATTGGAACGTGAATGCGATTAGCTTCCATGAGGAGATGGGGGCGGAGGTGCTGCCACAGTGGCGGATCTGCCGGCTTCCTGGAGAGGCCCTTCAGCGTTATGGGGCGGAGGGTGCTGGCCGGAGTTAGAGCGAGTTAAGTTCCTAATTTCTATCTTTTTTTTTTCCGCTCCTTCCTTCTGAATATTGAATTTTTTTTTTTTAAAGAAAAGGAGCAGAGCAATGATGGATTTGCCGTTCCTTTCTATTTTAGTTTTCTAGGGTTCCTTCCCTCCCCCTCCCCATCTTCTGATGATTAGAAATGCCTTTTGTTCCTGTAAGCTAGGACTGGGTGGGTGCGTCCGATTGCCGTCATTTCCTTGGGATGTGCTTTCATAGACATTCCTGTTCTATAGGTGCTTTCATGCACATCCCAAGTCCTGTGATTGCATGTATGCATTTGTTTTGTTGCTTCAAGAAAATTTGCTGGATTACATTTGTTTCCTGAAAGTAGTTGAGCGACGAAGAGGATCTCATAGTGTGAAAGTAGTTGAGCGACTAAGAGGATCTCATGGTGTGGATGCGTACTGCTGTTCTGCCTACCTTCAGGACACGGTATGGTATAATTGAAGTGGTTATAGATGCTGATGAGATCATGATAGTACATCTTGTTAACAAGTACAATACTTACAGCTTTGGGGGGGAGAAAAGATTGTTCTTACAACATCCAATTGGCTGGGAGGCAAAAATGGTTCCTTGAGATGGCCTATATTGCCACTGGCACCTCCTTCATTCTGATCTCAGTCTTGTTTGCTTTGACTCATGTGAAATACCAGAAGTAAATTTCTACACTGGCATGATACCATTCCTTTTAACATAATGACGTGTCTTGAAAGATTGCGTACTTTCAAAATGTTGATAACAGCTGCATATCAGGATGATCTCTTCATTCCTATCCATTGTTTTCCTTGTAATTTCTGTATCTCTGTTGTAATATGTTATGCTTGAAGCATTCGGTTTATCATGTCATTAACAAGCTGGCTTTGCAGCAGTGACTTCTAACTAATGCAATTATGCTGTATAGCAATACATTAAGTCATAGTGTCCCCTTAAGGTTTAAGTATATGTTATCCTTTCTTATAGTTTCTGTTTGCAAGCCCCATGGTGATCCAACTTATTTGTCTTGGAACAAGAAAAGCAACGCCAGCTAATGTGAGG
>KE504633.1:644949-656444 GCA_000441515.1 Elaeis oleifera | reverse complement strand
CTTGGCAGGACAACGTCTCATTGCGGTAGTACAGCATGTCTTTGGCAGGACAACTGCCCATGACGGTTGTACGGCGTTTGGGCGGGCTAGCCGACCATATGTCGGTATTTGGTTGCCGAAACATCGGGTGATGACTCAGAGACACCGTCGGCTGACCTGGTGTCTTGTGGAAGTCGGGCGTCGGCTGCCACCCCCGACATAGAGTCGGTGATATGGGTTCGGCTATTCGGTCGGTTAGAAATAGTATTGGTCTATTTGGCCGGCATACCTTCGGTCGAATATTGTCGGCAGTCATTGTCGGAGCCGTCTGTCCGTTCGATGGATAGAGTCGGGCGTCGGTCGGATCGTTTCGAGGATAAGTCAGTGTATAGAGGTCAGTCGATATATCCCAATAGTTGCCCCCCACTCCTGAGTCTGATGTCGTATTGGCCCGCGTTACCACGTGGGCAGCGGCCTCGGATGAAAGGAGTGATTTTTCATCACGTCATGCCCCGACTCTGCCGACGTCATCAACAGACGATCCGATGTCAGACGTCTCATTGGGAACGCAAACCGCCGTCTCATTGGGAATGCAAACCGCTGTCGGCTAATTAATTCCGAGATGCGGTTTTTTCGCCATGCGTCAGGGGGCTATTGGGCCGGAGCCGTTCGCGCGGATGGAGGCGACGTGGCTCGATCTGGGGGTAGGTGCGTCGAACCGTCGGATCGGAGAAGGGCCCAGGCGTCGCCACGTGTCAACATCCGAGAAATCCTCGTTCGGCGTGCTTTCATCTCGACCGTCGAAGGATTTTATATATATACGGCCACTTATATCCAAAGCTTCACTTTTGCCGCTCTGTTTCTAGTGCTGAGGCTCTGTCGAGTTGTCCCCCAGTCTCAGATAGCTGTTTCCGTCTCTTTTCTCTGAAAGTTCTTCTCGAAGCTTTTCATCCTTGTCCTTTTGCATTTTCGCTCCCTTTGCATCTTCGCTCCCTTAGCATTTCCTTTTATTCTCTCTTCTTGGGCTAGCATCATGGCTAGAACTTCTCCTCGAGGAAGTCAGTTGGAGAACCCGACCGATGATTCTCGATCGACCCCGGAGGTGGAGGCTTCTTCACTTTCGAGGCCGAATGTCGAACGGCTCAGGGAACTGTATGGTATCCCGGAGCAGTTTGGACTTTCACCCTGGGGCTGAGGGTCGAGTTAACAACCCACCTTCGAGCCAGGTGGCCTTTTATGTCGAGGACCTTCGGGCTGGTCTTCGCTTTCCGATTTCAGAGTTCGTTCGAAATGTCTTGGATTATTACGGGCTTTGCCCGACGCAACTGGCGCCGAACTCAGTCTGATTAATAATCAGCTTTGCCTTGTTATGTCGGCTTTTGCCGACCTTTCCCCGCATTTCTCTCTTTCGGACGTTCTTCGTCCTCCAACCCCACCCAAAAGCCCGAAGGTGGTGGTTCTTCAATCTCGAAAAGGGTCTTTCCTTCATTATCGGTCTTCCATCGTCGATCCACGGATGAAAGAACCAATTTTTCTTCGCTTCCTCTTCCCTACCTTGGGGGTTCCCTTCTCGCTGGGGCGACCCTCGAACTCAGCCGAATGAAAATAGTCAGGTGGAGGTAGGAGACCAAGAGGACTTCTACCGACTGAAGAATATGTCGGTGCCGAAGCAGAGAGAGCTCGTCACTAAACAAGCTCTCTATGATGCCGGCCTAAGTTCGGTTCTCCGCTTAGGTACAGTTCGGTCTGTCGGTCATCTTTTGATTTTTCGTCCGTCTTCGGACCTGTGCTAATCTTTCGTTGAAATTGCAGGCATGCCATCGAGAATGAGACTGACAGACGTCGACATTCGGCAGCATGCGGCGAGGAAGAGACCGGCACCTGGGGTCGGACCTTCGCGGCCACCCAAAAGGCCCCAGACATCATCCCCGACTGCCACAGCGACGGCGACTGCACAGCCCGAACCAGTCATCACCTTATCAGTGCCGGTGGTGCCACCTGAGGTGCCGATCGAAGAAAGGGCGGCGGAGGCGGCAGTCGAAGGAACATCGGTTGCCTCGCCTGTGGGAGAGGTTTGGGTTGAAGCACGAGAGTCCGAACGATCTGCGGCAGCTCCCGTCGCATCCTTGGGAGGAACTCAGTCGAGTTCGAGCTTTCCATCCTTCTCCGATCTCTGAGCCTGGGCGACTGGTCGGGGAAGGCTCCAATGGCACCGACGGACGACACAAGGTCGGCGGACCGCGTCGGGTCGTCCGACGCTTGGGTTCCCGAGGGAGCATCGGCCTTGGCCAACCACAACTTGGTCAGGAGGTTGTGTCAGGCAACCATTCTTTCGGCCGACCGAAGCTTTTGAAGAGTCGGCCGGTAACCGAGATGCTCTCCTCCTTCTACCCAACATGATCGGGTAAGCTCTTCTTTCCTTCCTCTCCACTGTTGTTTTCATCATTTATTTTCTGATGATCGGCCTTCTATTTGCAGTTGATCTACAGTATGTCCGAGTTGGAGGTCGGGTATCGGAGGTTCGATGACATCCGGGTGGCCTGGAAGGACAGAGCAGAGACCGTCGAAGTCGAGAAGGCGACGTTGGTGGAGCAGCTGAAGTCGTCGGTCGACCGTGAGGCCAGGCTCGAGGAGGAAATTTTCAGACTCACCAAAAGCCTGGCCGCCTCGGAGGTCGAACTTCAATCGGCCCGCAAGCAGGCCAAGCGCAAGACCCATACCGCTCATCGACTGCGGCGTGAGCAGGACGGTTTCGTTGGTGAGCTTAAGGCCGAGCGCGAGCAACTTCGGGTTAGCCTGGAAAACCTGGCTAAAGCCGAGGAGAATCTGTCCACCGCCCAAGCCGACGTCGACATAGCGAAGGCGGAGGCGGAGTCGGCTAAGGAGATGCTAAGCCGGGCGGTGGAGGACTTTCGTGGCTCGGACGAGTACTGGGAGGAGCTTCTCGAGAGCGACTTCGCCTCCTATCGAGTAGGGTACGAGGATGCTCAGGATGCAATTCAGAGGCTGCACCCGGAGCTTGACCTGAGCAGCGTCGTCCCCCGAGGTCGGAGGATCAAGCCGCAGAGGAGGAGGCCAATCCAATACCGGAGGATCGAACGGCTACGGAGGAGGCCGTCCCTGGGCCGATGGAACAAGCTACCGAAGGTGAGGTGGCTCCAACCTCCGATCCCAGTCCGACTCGAGTGGGTACATCGATCGCTTTCGGACTTTTCCCAGTGCAGGAAGTCGATTCCAACGAGTAGTCGGAATGTCTTGCAATTGGGCTTTTATTTTGCTTTTATTTTTGATACTTGTAATCGGGCTTCGGCCCAATTTTGTAAGTCCAACATCAATGAAATCAAAGATTTTTTGAACTTTCTCTTCCCCTGCATGCGGTTCGTATGTCTCGTCGAGTGCATAGGTCGTAGATCCGACATAGGTCGTAGACCCGACATACCTCGTTAGGACGTCCGGTAGGACTCAGCGTAGTTAATCGAGATAGTCAGTAGCGTGCGCCATGCCAAGGATAGAGCAAGCTCCGATCGTGGGCCGACGTCCTGACCGTCGTACAAGTTGCGTAGGATCCGACGGTCGAGAGTCGTTCGACGTAGTTAGCTCGGGCATCGACCGTAGGTCAAGCATCCGTCACCCAGACCTTGGTCGGACGTGCACGTCGAGTCGGATGTCGACCAATCTTCGAACGTAGCTTGTAGACACAATCATCCCATAGAATCTGATAGTCGAGTAGTGTCTGACGTATTCGGTTAGGATAACGATGACAAGTCGAATATCCGTTGTCCGGCCCTTGGTCGGAGATACACATCGTAATGTATGATAAATGGTGGCAAGCCGAATATCTTTCGATCGATCATGACCAAGTCGGTATGTCGCAAGTACAACCTTGGTTGTCTTGGCATTTTGCCCTTCTTAGTCAAAGCCAAGTCGGCAAGTTAACCAATCGCATTGATCAAGAGTCGACTGTGGAAGGAGCACGGCTTCAACTTAGAGAGGTTTCATCGCCAGCGCTGGCCTCCCGTTAGCGTAGATAGAACGGTTCTCGTAAGAGTCCTATGTGTCGTCGGCGATCGGGTCGTATGTTCCCAACGGAACGTTAGGCCCAAGTCGGGGCTCGTGCTTCTGGTGAGGACCGACCCACGACGGCGAATCGAGCTTTGTTGATTTTGAGGTTTTGAAATTGAGTTGTATTCCGAACAAGGACATACAGAATTTATTGATGGTACAATTTCAGGTTGTCGGCATTCCAAATCTGGAGAATGGCCGTCCCTTCTAAGGTCTCAAGTTGGTAGGTGCCCGGCCTGCAGGTGTCCACTACCTTGTAGGATCCTTCCCAGTTCGAGGACAGTTTCCCTTGATCTAAAGGCTTCAAGACTTCCGCCCTCCTTAAAACCAGGTCTCCAGGTCTGAAAAACTTCGACTTAACTTTGGTATTGTAGTATCGGGCCACTCTTTGTCGGTAAGAAGCCATGCGGAGTTGAGCCTCGCGTCGGAGCTCGGACAGGAGGTCCAAGTTGGCTCTCCGACACTCGGAGTTGTCTGGTTCACAGTACTGCTCAACTCTAGTCGATGGCAGTTCGATCTCAAGTGGGATCATTGCCTCCATCTCGTAGGTCAAATTGAAAGGAGATTCTCCGATCGAAACACGAGGTGTCGTTCGGTATGCCCATAGGATCGAGTATAATTCCTCGACCCAGAGGCCTCTGACTTCGTTCAGTCAGGTCTTCAATCCATGTAGAATGGTCTGGTTGGTTACTTCGACTTCCTCGTTGGACTGTAGATATCCGACCGAGGTCAGCTTGTGCATGATATGAAATCTTGCATAGAACTCTCTGAAGTCTTGGTTGTCGAATTGTCGTCCATTGTCAGTGATGATAGTGTGCCGCAGTCCGAATCTGGAGATGATGGACTTCTGGATGAAGTCTTCCATCTTACGCTCGGTGATTTATGCTAGGGGTTCGGCCTCCACCAACTTGGTGAAGTAGTCGATTGCGACGACTATGAACTTTCTCTGGCCAGACGTCGGGGAAAAGGCCGAGTATGTAAATTCTCTATTGGACGAAGGGCCATGGGGTGATGATGGAAGTCAGCTGGTTGGCAGGCCGATGTTGTATGTTGGCGTACTTTTGACATGGCTCACACCTTCGAACCAAATCAGCCGCATCTTTCTTCATGGTGGGCCAGTAGTAACCTTGTCGTAGGACTTTGTAGGCCAAGAATTTACCCCCCAGATGACTTCTGCAAATCCATTCATGCACCTCTCTGAGTGCGTAGTCCGCGTCCATCGATCCCAGGCACTTTAGCAAGGGAAGGGAGAACGACCTTTTGTAGAGTCGCCCGTCCATCATTATGTATTGGAAGGCCGTCCACCGAAGTCGCTTGACTTTCATGGGGTCTTCGGGGCTGATTCCGTCGGTCAGATACTGAATGATCGGATCCATCTAGCTTGGCTCGATCATTAGTTGTAGCACCTCCTCAGTCTTGTCGATGCTCGATTGTTTGAGACTCTCTACGAGTATCCGACCCAAAACGCCGTAGGCGGATGTCGCAAGCCTGGAGAGTGCATCGGCCCAAGCATTCTCCATCCTGGGGATGTGGGAGATTTTGAAATATTTGAGGTGTGCCATGAGATCTCTCACTTTCTGAAGATATTTCGTCATGGTCGGATCCCGTGCTTCGAATTCACCTCTGACTTGCCCTACAATCAGTTGGGAGTCGGAAAAGACTCTGAGGCTGTCGATCCCGAGCTCCTTCACCACTCTCAAGCCAGCGAGAAGCGCTTCATATTCGGCTTGATTGTTAGAGGCTTTGAAGTTGAATCGGAGGGCGTACTCGGTAACTACTCCCTCCGAGTTGGTAAGCAGGAATCCGACCCCGCTCCCTTGAGCATTAGAAGCTCCGTCTATGTGTAACACCCAGGTTGACCCGGGGTCATATTCAGAGGTCGCGGCTTCTTTGGAGCTTCCATTTTCCGATATTTGGTCGGTTGTTGGGCATTCTGCGATGAAGTCGGTCAGAACTTGGGCTTTCAAAGCGGGTCGCTATCAGTACTGGATGTCGAACTCGCTCAGCTTCACTGCCCATTTTGCCAGTCATCCTGATGTATCGGGGTGATGCAAGATCACCCTCAGGGGCTGGTCGGTGAGGATCACGATGGCGTGCACTTGAAAATATGAACGGAGTCATTGCGCTGATATGACCAAGGTAAATATTATTTTTCTGCTTTTGAATATCGGGTTTCGGCCTCGTGGAGTACTTTACTGGTATAATATATGGGTTGGTGAATCTGGCTCTCGTTCTCCCAGACGAGTATCGAACTAATCGCCTCTGGGGCGGTAGCCAAGTAAAGGTACAATGTTTCTCTGACCTCTGGCTTTACAAGCAGGGGTGGAGAAGTCAGGTACTTCTTCAAGTCTTCGAAGGCTTGCCGGCACTCATTCGGCCAAGAGAAGACCTTTGTCTGCCTCAGAGTTTTGAAGAACGGAAGGCATCTCTCAACCGACTGAGAAATGAATCGACTGAGCACGATGATCCTTCCATTGAGCTGCTGCATTTTTTTTTGGTGTTCGGATGCCGCATGTCGACAATCGCCTTTATCTTCTCGAGGTTGGCCTCGATTCCGTGTTGAGAGATGAGAAACCCGAGGAACTTTTTCGAAGTCACCCCAAAGGCGCACTTGGTCAGATTTAGCTTCATCCGATGTCTCTGAAGTGTGCAAAAAGTTTTTTCCAGATCTTGGACGTAATCTGAAGCCTGTGCGCTCTTCACCAGCATGTCGTCCACGTACACCTCCATATTGCATTCGATTTGGGCTTTGAAGACCTTATTGACGAGTCGCTGGTAGGTGGCTCCGGCATTCTTCAGACCGAAGGGCATCACTCTGTAATAGTAAAGGCCCTTGGCGGTCACGAAGGCCGTATGCTCTTCATCCTCGAGCGCCATCCGGATCTGGTTATATCCGACAAAGGCATCCATGAAGCTGAGCAGTCGATGATCGGACGTCGCATCCACCAGTTGGTCGATCTTTGGGGCTGGAAAGCTGTCCTTCGGACAGGCTCAATTTAGATCGGTGTAGTCGATGCAGATCCTTCACTTTCCGTTGGCTTTCTTTACCATGATGACATTGGCGAGCCAGTCGGGATATGTAGTTTCTCTGATGAAGCCCGTCTCGAGTAGCTTGTCCACTTCCTCGTCGATGGCCTTCTGTCTTTCGGAGGCAAAAGACCATTTCTTCTGTCTCACCGGTCTCATACTAGGGGCGATGTTGAGTCGGTGAGTCATTATCTCCGGAAGGATACCGGGCATATCCGCTGTCGACCAAGCGAATATGTCGGTGTTGGCTTTCAATAGCTCTATCAGCTGCTGTCGCTCCGGGTCGGACAATTACGACCCGACCTAGATCACTTGTTTAGGATTCTTAACCACCGAGATGGAAATCAGCTGTTCAACCGGTTCACCCCATTCCTCCTCTTTCCGTTGGTCCAACTTATCGACCGACAGAAAATCCTTCGATTTATTGCTTTGAGTCGAGATTTGGAAGCACCGATGACCGAGCTGTTGATCCCCGCATATTTTTTAGCTCCATTTTTAGTTGAAAATCGGACCAGCAAGTGATATGTCGAGACTATCACTCTGAGAGCATTTAGCCCGGGTCTTCCAAGTATGACGTTGTAGGCCGAAGGTACTTGAACGATCGTGAAGGTCAAGTAGACAGTGCTTTATCATGGTTCGGTCCCGACTGTCACAGGAAGAGCAATTTTTCCTTCTACTGCGACGGCATCTCCGGCAAAACCCACTAGGGGCGTAGAGACTCTCCTGAGTTGATCGGTCGATAGTCGCATTCGGAAGAAGGTCGAGTAAACAAACATTAGTCGAGCTTCCATTATCAATGAGAATCTTTTTACATCATAATTTACTATTGTTGCCGAGACAATAACAGCATCATCATGGGGAGTTTGGATTCTCCGAGCATCTTCATCTGTAAAAATGATTACATCATCCTGGTGAGGCTTTTTCGTCGACTTTCCTTCAGCAGTCGTCCCTCGGTCCAGTCATTTAGAGATCATGTTGATGACTCCGGCAGTAGGCTGATTGTTCGCTGCCTCTTCAGTCGGTTTGGGTCGTCGGTCGGAAAGGGATCGAGTCAGCGGGTCCCTTCGATACTTTTCGAGATACCCTCATCGTATGAGGCCCTCTATTTCATCTCTGAGTTCGATGCATCGCTCGGTGTCGTGACCGTGGCTCCGATGGAATCGGCAGTATTTTCTCCGATCGCGGCCCTTTGCCTTCAGAGGCGAAGGCCGTCGTAGATATTTTGCTCTTTCGATCTCCATCAAGATCTGCGCACGAAGAGCAGAAAGAGGAGTGTAGGAGTCGTACCTGCGATGCGTCGGTCTCGGACTCTGCCGTCGGGATGATCTCGGGCTCCGTCGTTGGGGCGACACCTGTTTATCGGTCGGGGGCCTGCTGGGTTCAGCAGGAGCCCAATTTTCTTTCGCTTCTTCTTCTGGCCCTTGCTCTCGATCATGCGTCGGTCGGAAGCTCCTTCGTCCGCGTGCATATATTTGTACGCGCGCTCCAGCAATTTGGCATATGTCCGGGAGAGGATCTTATCTAAGAATATGTGAATTGGGACCCCCTTAGCCCCCTCTTCATGACTGAGATAGCCATGTCTTCGTTGAGGTCCCGAACCTCAAGTGTGGCCGTGTTGAATCGGGCCACAAAGTGTCGGAGTGTTTCATTTTCTCCCTGCTTGAGGGAGAAAAGACTGTCCCAGGTTCATGACGATTTTTGGTTGGTGCTGAAATGGGCCACAAAAGAATGCTCGAGCTGTCCGAAGGAGTGGATACCTCCTGAGCGGAGGCCGGAGTATCAGGCCCTGACAGCTTTGCGAAGTGTGGCGGGGAAGCCGATGCAGAGGAGGGCATCGATTGCCCCTTAAATTATCATGAGAGCTTTGTAGCTCTCCAGATGATCAACTGGGTCGGTGGAGCCGTCGTAAGGCTCCACATGAGGCATCTTGAACCGACTGGAGATCGGTTCGTCGAGGATAAATCGGGAGAGAGGTTGGGTGGTCCGGAAGTCGACGTCATTTGAAGACTTCTGATCATCCGTCTGGAGCTGGGCAAGCCGACGGTCGATTTTTTCAAACTTGCGCTCGTAGTCGTCCAACCGTCGGTGTTAAAAAATCCTAGGGGTCGAACCTCCGACGAGTTCGAGAGGGAGGCGGGCAGTATCTGCGGCCGCTTCTCCTTCCTCGCTCACTCCAGTTGGGAAGGAGAGGGACGTCGAGACTGGTGGGTGTCGCACCGTGGCTGCCTTCCCCTTCTCGGTGGGAGTGTTGACACGGCTGCTCTTAAGGAGGAGACGAAAGTTGGTGCGGGCGTCGGCGGCTACTTCTGGACGGCATCGGGAGCGCCGCCAGTTGTTCCGCCGGTGGTCGCGGCAACTGGGTTGGCTGTTGCTGGAGGTTTTGACTGCGTCCGTCAGAACAGTCATTTACCGCACGATCGCCGTAATCTGCGCCTCCGTGGTCACCACAGGATGCGGAGAGCTGGGTTCCGTCATGGAGGGTAAAGAAGGGGCCTCTTTCCGATGAAAAAGTGCCTCGTCGATCCGGTAGCTCTCGATCTCTGAGCCCTAATTTTTATCATCTCGAGAGATTTTCCAAGCTCTATGGAGCTCGAACTGCCCCCTACCTGGCGCGCCAAATCTGTTGCGGTCAATCCCCTCGTCGCCTGATCGCTCCAGGACGCGCACCTGCAAGAAAATCCTCACTGACCGGAGGTGGCTCTGACGGAGACCCTCCGACGCTCAAGTCAGACAGGAGACTAGGCAACAGTAAAAGAATCAAGGGGCTCAGTGATCGAGAGAGGGCCAGAGCTTATCAAAATTGTTGCTTTACCCATTTTTATAGTAGAATACGGTATGGTCCACCATTAATGATGTGGACAACTGAAGAGTTATCAAATCGTCAGGGGCTGTCAAGTCGTCGTGGGTTGTCAAGTCATCAGAGCTAACCCATGTCCTTGGCAGGACAACGCCTCATGGCGGTGGTACAGCATGTCCTTGGCAGGACAACTGCCCATGACGGTTGTACGGCGTTTGGATGGGCTAGCCGACCATATGTCAGTATTGGTTGCCGAAACGTCGAGTGATGACTCAGAGACACCGTCGGCTGACCTGGTGCCTTGTGAAAGTCGGACGTCGGCTGCCACCCCGACATAGAGTCGGTGATATGGGTTCGGCCGTTCGGCCGGTTAGAAACAGTATTGATCTGTTTGGCCGGTATACCTTCGGTCGGATGTTGTCGGCAGTCATTGTCGGAGCCGTCTGTCCGTTCGGCGGGTAGAGTCGGGCGTCGGTCGGATCATTCCGAGGATAAGTCGGTGTATAGGGGTCAATCGGTATATCCCAACACATCTCATACAAAGAACAAGGTAGAGCCTCCGTCTCACTTCTCCTTACTTCACACTGGTTGATCTGGAAAGAACGAAATAACTGAATCTTCCAATTCAAACATACTCTATTTTGGAAACAGCAAAGAAATCTATCAAGGTCTTTGAAGAATGGACAATGAGAACTAAGGATTCAAGAGGATCAAAAAACTCAAAGCTTTATGAAGAGATAAAACGAATACAGGAGCACGCTTCGAATTGGAGAAACATATGGGCAGCTGGATCTTCTATCAGGGAGAACGACAGGACAGGAGAGAGACCGATAAGAAGAAATCTGCCGGAAAAACTATAATGTAGCTGTTCTATCTTTCTACCTCCCTTTTGTATTCATCCACTGGTCCCTCGAGTGTTTGGTGCTGAGGGCACTTCTAAACTACAATCTATAACAAATATGTAAACATTAAATATTAATATATAATACATCATCTTGGGGAAATATCCCTTTCTTCCTTGCTTCTCAAAAAAGATATTAATCGTCTCATACTCGTATGAGATTTCGGTCGCATGGTATTTGCCTGAGTGATAGTCCAAGATAGTTTTGTTACTATCACAGATAAATTGGTACTTTGGATCCCCACATTCAGCTGGATCGCCTTTTAGATGGAAAGGGTATCTGATGTCTCGGAGTTGTCCTCAAGATAAAGGAGAACAGCCTCTAGCTGATTCAACAGTGGAGATGAGACATGCGAGGAGAGAATAGAGAGCAAGATGCGGCTTCATTATGGCTGCTGGTGGACTCTTGCATCAATCTCGGAGAATTTTTAAAGCCAACCATATGAAAAGCTTGAAATGATTGGCATGTCCTCCTATTTTATCCTATTTCTTGTTGAATTTAGAATGTTTGGAGCACACTTTTTACTTAACGAAATTTGTTTTGAGAGAACAATAGGCACAGAGTAGCTAAACAATTTATTAAAAAAAATAAAGATGGTACAAAAAAAAAAGAGAGAGAAAAAAATGAGAAATAGGATGCAGTCCTCCCGGAGCGAAAAACAGCACCACATGGTTAAGATTTGATGGAACCAAGTTCGGGGTTATATATATATATATATATATATATAT
>KE504633.1:606016-621342 GCA_000441515.1 Elaeis oleifera | reverse complement strand
TGGTATAAATTTATTTTCATTGTAAATATGTAATTATTATGATGAAAATTATGTTGCAAATAATCTATAATATTTAAAATTTTAAAATTTTTATTTTCTTCAAATATTAGTGACGAAAATATTTAGTCATAAATAATAAATATTTACGATGAAAAGATAGTTTTCATCATAAACACTTATATTATTTACGATAAAAATTTTTCATCGATAATATTTAAAAATTAAATTAAATAATATTTATTATTTATGATGAAAATAATCATCGCAAATAATTTATATTTACTATAAAATTTTTTTTTTCATCGCTAATATATTTTATTTACGATAAAAATTAAATTATCATAAATAGTTGATTATTAGCGATATAAAATAATATCTATCGTAAATAGTCTTATTGATGATGAAAAATCTTTCTGTCACCAATAAATTCATCTTAAAAGCTATCTTTTCTTATAGTGTACAAAATAAAGACTAGGCATATGTAACTAGCATTCCATAGTAATAGGAGATATAGACTCAGCAAACTAATCTGGACTAACAAACTCACCAAGACATTCAAATAAAAACAATAAAGCAAAAGAATCGAAATTAACAGCTAACACCTGCAAGGGGTCTGGACTTTGAGTTTGAACAACTATGCAAATAGGTTGTTAATACTAATTATAATTTGGTGCATCTGTCACTAAATTTGAAACTTTTATTACCCTTCATTTAAGCTTTTCTATCAGCTTCTGTTCATCTTGAAGGACAATGAATCCTTTCATTGAATTATTTCTAGGTATTATTTACAAAAATCACTTAGAGGAAGTCATGATAGCTGAGTAGAGGATTGATGAAGTCTTGACACGGCTTGGGATTAAGATATGCAAAGTACAGACAAACATTATATAGGACTGATAGGGTAGAACATGTATAGTATTTTGTAGTATATCAATAGATTCTGCTCTTGAAATCTGCATATTGTTTACACGCCATTTCCTTGACTAGTGGAGGAGACGAAAGGTGTGGGAGGTATCTGCAAGCTTTCCAGGTTCCCCATCAGCATTTGAACCACTCTTGTCATGGAGGCCGATCCAGGGGGATTTGGCTATTGTGATGGACTAAATTGAGGGTCGATGAGGGTTATTACTATATATCTCTTTTATTATGGAACATTCAGAAGGGATTTTGTAGACCGATGTATTGGCTACTCCATTATCTTTTTACAATTATTTTTTTTTATTTGTTTGACTTTTTGGTTGTATTCAAGTTGTATGAGTGCTCCGCCTTAGCCAAAAAAAGATAATTTCGGATGGACCCTTAGTAATGTGGATGGTGATGGGAAGAGAGGAATGGAGGGGTCTGGGTTGTATCTTTTGTCCGAAAGAATAATTGATCTTCTCTCACGGTGTCAGCCACTAGATGACACCTCACATAGATTTCAAAGCACCATCGAACTTTCTTTCATCCGCTTACATAGCTTTCAAAGTGTAGATTGGGCAATCTAATGTTTAGCAACATGAAAGGAGGTGAATCATTCTTTAATGCAAAAGATGCAACTTGACACCTTCTATGCCTTCTAGGGGACCCGTAGAAGGTGCATTTGTCACGTTATGATTTGTGAAAGGGTGTTGGCATGGAGGCCCACCATGTGACATGGAGTGGTGTGATGGGATGTTATAGCCATCGGATGAGAAATGGTGACATTTAAGGAAACTTATGATTGATGGGGTTTGGCATCCAAATCTTTTTCAGAAATAAATGGAGGGATAGGAGTCAACAAGAGAGGAAAGCTTTGCAATTGGTTGGGGTTGACCTTGGGTTCACTTACCCTACTGAGGTAGGAGATAATTCAGTATTTTGTTCTAAATAAGGATTCTATGGGAGCTCATACGCGTCACTAGGGAGGGCCACTTTGCATCGATCTTATATCATACTTGAAATTGCTATGTGTTTTTTAAAAAATTAATAATAAAGTGGTTATACTACTACATTGCCATAAACTGACTATCACAAGGCATCAATAGTAGATAAAAGATTAAAGAAAAACAAACCCAAAAAAAAACAATGAGAGAGTAAGCAATAATATATAAAATAAGAGAAAAAGCTATACTTAGCTCCAAATAGAGCAAGTAAGCATTAGGTCAAATGATGGCCCAAATTGCATCCTCAACACCTTAAAAACCATTGGAACCATGCAGTAAGTAGAAAAAAACTAGAGGCCCTTACTTGTGAGTATGGGATTATGAAACACCAGAATTTGAATAATTGAAATACCTATAATAGATTTCCTGAATAGAGGCACTTGCATATGGCTGTAAAAATAGCCACATAATATAAAAAGGTGAAGCAAAGAAACCTTAGAAGTGTAAACATGACATGAAAATCCCGATGATAAAAGCCTTGGACTAGATGGCTTCACCTTGCTTTTCTTCCAACATTTCTGGGATTTGGTTATCCAAGATTTGATGCTTTTCTTCACTTAGACGTTCTTCACAAATCTTGACCTAGCCAAAATCAGCTATGTTTCCCTCACCCTTATCCCAAAGAAAGAAGTGGCTAAGGTACCTTCCGACTTCTAGCCAATAAGTCTTGTTCGTTGTTGTATAAAAATTTTTACTAAGCTGCTTGCCAATAAGTTGAGACCCTTCCTGAATGACCTAATCGATTCTAGTCAAACTACTTATATTAAGCGGCATTCTATTTTGGATAACTATTTCTATACCAGTGAGATCATTCACCACACCAGGCGATCCTCTGGATAAAATTGATTTGCAAAATAGACTTCTCAAAAGCCTTCTATCAAATTATTCCTTCTTACATTGTCAAAGTTCTATCTTGGTTCAACTGCTATATCCCTTCTTTTCCATTCAACTATCTTGGGCTGTCATTGGATGGCCAGAGGCTCTTGAGATCAGACTAAAATGTTCTTCTCTCAAGGGTTGAATCCCAGTTTACCACATGAAAATCCAAGCTTCTCTCCTTTATAGGGAGGCTCATCTTGGTCGACTTAGTTCTCACCTCGCTATCCTTATACTTTATGTCTTTGTTCAGATTACCTACTTGGGTGGCTAAGAAGATCGACTCTTATTGATGGTCATTCCTCTGGGCCAGGTCCTCCTTAACTAGTGGCTTATCTTGCAAGGTCAGTTGGAGTATCGTTTGCCTGAAAAATAGGATGGCTAGGGTTAAGAACATTTACCAGTTAACACCTCTCTTCTTGCTAGGTAGCGGTGGAGATTGCTCTCAAATGAACCTGGTCTGTGGAAAGAAGCAAATTTAGTAGTCATATCATAAGAAATCAGGTTAGCTAACTTATGAAGATCACCTAGGAGGTACTCTTTCTTACGGCAAGATGTGATTTATGTCTTATCTATCTTTTGAAATCGCACTCAATTCAGCTGTGCAATAGTCTCCACACCCTCTTTTGAAAAGATAATTGGATCACCAACACTCCCTCCAAGCACTTTCTCTGACCTCTTGAAGCTCTATAAGAACAAGAATGACACGGTAGCAAGTTACTTCAATTCAAGTTCAAGAAGATGGCATCTCAAACTACTTTCTAATTCTTCATTTGAGGTATGCACCCAATGTGCCCACATCTCTACCATCTTGAGCTCTATCATGATTTGTAGCAATGAGGATCGGCTAGTTTGGAAGGCTATTGGCAATGGCGACTTCACTATCGACTCCTTGTATCAATTCTTTAACTCCTCTGGGAGCGTCTATAGGTTTGCTTCCACCTTGTGGAATCTTCATTTCTCTGAAAGTTCGATGTTTCCTATGGCTATGTTAGAAGAACAAATTGAATAGCAGAGATGCTATTGGAAAGAAGCTCGATAAACCTTGGGTGGCTGTTCAATCTATAGCTCTTCATCTAAAATGGTTGACCACCTCTTCTCCTGTTGCCCCTTTCTCTCTATGATTTGGAAGTCCATGTCTTGCCTTGGGGGTCCTCCACCCTCAATCAACCTTCAGGTACATATGCATAGATTGGATGCAGACTAAGTTTTCAAAGGCTATCCAACCAGTTATCCTGATGCTCTTCATCGATGTTGCTTGGGCATGCTGAAAGGAACGTAACTCTAGGCTCTTCCTATAGAGAACCTTCTCTACATTGGTGGTTGCATGCAATGCCTTATTCCTCTTCAATGATTGGCTTGTCCTCTGCAAGCCCAAGTAGCTTATAGTCTTTGGTGCAATCTGGTCGAAGATAAAGCGAGTCCCCTCTTCCTTGGCCAGCGTCTAATCCCCATTATCTTGCCCCTTGGTTTGTCCTCATTTATAGATGTATCCTAATCGTCTCCTCAGAAGTATATCTCTTCCACTCTGTCGAGGAGCTGTGTAACCTCCCCAGTTTGTAACCCTTTCTCTAATTCCTTTTTAATAGGATCTTCTTCGTGGTCCTAGTGGCTTCCAATTTAGATAAAAAATAAGAAGAATTATAAAACTATAGGAGAATGGGAAACTAGGCTCTCAATCCCTACAGAGAAAGAAAGAAGCCCAAGAATCTGCAATATAACATGAAAAACTAGATAATTACAGGTAAAAGAAGATTGACAATAGACTAAAGACAGAGGCCATTACAGAAATTTGGAAACCACAAGTTTGATAGCCTAAAAATCATTAGAGAGCACCACAACCTATCCTTTGAGATTCAACTAAAACATAAAGAGAAGAGAAAAAGCAGAATAAGCAATATCAATCGTTTGCAAAATGTTAGATTCGAAGTTTATGTAGCCAATGTACGAGCCAGATCAGGATGAATCTTCTCTTGTGTTGAACTAAAAAGTCATCATTTAATGTCTGCTCAGCTACTCACAACTGCTTAGTTAGCAGCTTGATGTCCTTCCCTCCTCATGTGCAACACCTTGAATTTTTAAAGAGTGCTTCCTTTGCAAGATATCCTGTAATATTGGAGAGCAACCAGCACTGCGGTGTGAAAACAACTGATCTAGGCCACTACAACATACAATCAAACTTTCTGTGGGTTATAATGAGTAACTAGAACATATAGTCTAAGCCAAGCCCCATTAATATTAGTTCAGCATAAGGTAGCGAACAAGGCCACTTATTGCTTCCTAGTTTCTTAGGGTCCCATCAAAGTTCACCATCAACACTCCAAAAGAATGGGACATCCAAGAAATAAAGGTTGAAGAGGGATGAGGCTGATGAATCAACTGAGAGATACCTAGGTCTTTGACCAAGTGCCAATGGTAAGTAAGTGTGAACCAGGTAACTAGAATATATCATAATAGAAGCAACGACAGTCTCACCAAACCTTCTGCTGTATTATGCTGCTGTCGAAAAAAGTACTTATTTATGCCATATAGGTGGTCATTGCTCGTATCACCTTCTTTACCAAGGTATAAGATATTTGAAATTGCTGTTGATAAATAGAAATTTGCTATTTAGGACTCGATAGTAAAGTACTATCTCCTCAATCCTAACAGGATTTCTATAAGATTTTAGAGTAAAGATGCTAGTTACCATGGTAAAATCTTAGATATTTGTGCAAATAGAATCCAATTTTCATCAAGATCTTGAGGGCAGAATAGAGTATGAAAAACATGAATCTTTTGTGTGAAAAACCATCTCAAACTTTCACTGAGATTTCGAGGGCAAATAGGGTATGAAAAATATAAATCTTTTGTATGGAAATACGTCAAGATACATGAGTATACTTAATTACACATGCTTAGAACCTTCACATTGAGTTGTAGCAAAATTTTGTAACCTCTAGCAAGTACTATTTTCTAGGCATAGTCTAACAAGTGAGGAAACGTTGTCACTAATATGACATCATATGGATGAGCTTCTCTCTCTAATCTTTTTAGAGAGAGAAGGTTTGAGAAATTTTTTTTCTCTCACTAATCTTTGAGCACTGAGGCCTCCTCTGATGGATCTCTTCCTTCAGCGATTTACCATTAGGCCCCTCTCTCTTCTCCTCTCTTCCCTGTTCTCCTTTTTCCTCCCCCCCTCTCTCTTGTTCTCTCACTACTAGAAATAAGGGCTTCACTAGTGGCATTTTCTGACGGACATGATCCATTAAAATTTTGACGGATCACTAATAGATTAACGTCAAAAAGGAGGAACAAACATAATTGATATATCTTAAAATCTCTGACAAATTTCTGACGGATTATTTATCAAAACAACTCCATCAGAACATCTGTTAAAATATCTGTCTGAATTTTTTAAAAATCTAAATAATATAAAAATACTTGTGCCTAATTTTGTGATAAATTATTTATTAGTAATATTTCTAACCAAAATTTCATCAGAAACATAATTTTAACAAATTTTAAATTATTAAATATTTATTTTGATAGAAGAGCTATCAGAAATTTGAAGTAAATTTTGTGACGGATTATTTGTTAGAAATTAACATCATAAGTATGATAAATTTTGCGATGGATAATTAGTCAATAATTAACATCATAAGTTTGTGATGGATAATCTATCAAAAATTAATGACATAAGTTTGAAATTTTGTGATGGATAAATGGAAGGATTTGAACTCTAAATCCTTAGAAAATTTATTCACTACTTTAGCTATCAAAACCTAACCAACACATACTTATATCATGATTGATAAACTATTTATACTATTGAAACCGTTCTATATAAATCCAACTCAAAATCCTTATTTTCTCATTGACTAAGCTTCCCTATTTGGCCACCATGTTTTTTGTTCGGTTGCTCCTTCATTTAATTTAGGTTCTTGAGGATGAAAGAAGTAGAGAAAAAATAAATAAAAAACTTCAAAAAAATCAGAGAAAAAGTTTAGAAAAATTAGATAGAAACAAAGAATACGACAAGAATTGAAAGTAATAGTGGCGACACAATAGTAACAATATGAAAAGTTATCACTATGCTAAGTCTTTACTGACGATATTAACATTTATCACTAATATTGAGTATAATAGTGATAACATATAATATTGTCATAATAGATTGATTTATAGTGGTGATATATTATTTATCACTAAAAAGTCATCATAAATAATATGTTATTTGTGACAACATCACGTGCCGTCATAAAAGTTATACTATTTATGGCAATATATAAGCATTGCTAGAAAGTCATAACTAATAGTATATTATTTGTGATAATAATTTATATTATCACAAAAAGATACTATTTATGATAACATATAGTGTCACTAAAAAATTATCATGATTGATATATTATTTATGATAATATAAATATCATTATAAAAAGATATTTTTATGACAATATGTAACACATTACTATTGAATTATTATGATTCGTATATTAATTATGACAACATAAGATGTTGTCACAAAAAGTATACTATACATATACAATATCAAAAAATTGCCATGATTAGTATATTGGCTTAGTTTACTTTTAGTTTACAAATCATAGTTTGTCAATGAGTAATAGATGATTAATTGCACTCTACTGAAGTAACTAATTGGCTACTGAGTTATTAAATATATATAAATATTTATTATAAAATAGATTATAATAAAATTATCTATCTTTTATGTAATTTATATTTATATAATTTTTTTACATATAAATATTATCATGTTAATTAATTTTTTCCATAAATTGATCGAACTGATTTTACTTGAAATTTATGAAGCTTGAGTGACTACAATGCAAATTTTGATAGACATGAGGCCAATTCCCGTCGATTAAACTCATCTGTTGCTTAATACACACCTTCGGCCCTTCTACCAAAAAAAAACTGAATATAGCCTATAAAATTAGTTAGCTTTGATAGTTTTTAATGTGAGCAACAATATCCAAAAATATTAGTTAGAATGTTACTATTTATTAATGGAGGGCCTAAACCATACTTAAAGGCTGCTTGGTTATTCATGAACCCTAGCAGCCGCATCCCCTGAACAGCCCACATCCCAAACCCTTCCTCAAAACCGTCGCGACTTCACCTTGTTCTTCTCCTCCGCCGCCACCGCTGCCGCACCGGATCAACCAGCCGCTGTGTGGGCTCGGATCCGTCTCGCCGACAGCCGGGACATCCCCCACATCCACCATCTCATCCACCAGATGGTGGAGTTCGAGGAGCTGACCCACCTCTTCTCCGCCATCAAGCCCTCCCTCTCCTCCACCCTCTTCCCCTCTCCCCAACCTCCAGCCTTCCTCTCCTTCACCGTGCTCATCCTCGAGCTCTCCCCGAATCTCTTCTCCAAAGGCGATGAAGAGCGCAAGACGCGGCGAACCCTCTCTCTTCTGCCCGATTGTTCGGCGGTGGAGCTGAAGTCCTGGAGGACCCGAAGGCGGTGGAGTTCGCGTCGCCGCGCGGCGGAGGGGCGGTGGTGGTGGGGTTGTGCTGTGCTTCCCGAACTACTCAACCTTCCTGGGGAAGCTGGGGCTGTGCGTGGATGATATATTTGTGAGGGCGGCGTGGCGGTGAAGGGGGCTTGGTCGAATGCTGCTATCGGCGGTGGCGGCGCAGGCTGCGAAGATGGGGATGGGGAGGTGGACTGGTGCGTGCTCGATTGCAACGTGAATGCGATTAGCTTCCATGAGGAGATGGAGGCGGAGGTGCTGCCACAGTGGCGGATCTGCCGGCTTACTGGAGAGGCCCTTCAGCGTTATGGGGCGGAGGCCGGAGTTGAAGCGAGTTAAGTTCCTAATTTTCTATCCTTTTCCGCTCCTTCCTTCTGAATATTTATTTATTTATTTATTATTTTTTATTTTAAGAAAAGGAGCAGAGCAGTGATGGATTTGCCTTTCCTTCTATTTAATTTTCTAGTGTTCCTTCCTCCTCTCCCCATCTTCTGATGATTAGAAAATGCCTTTTGTTCCTGTAAGCTAGGATTGGGTGGGTGTCTCCGATTTCCATCATTTCCTTGGGATGTGCTTTCATAGACATTCCTGTTCTATGGGTGCTTTCATGCACATCCCAAGTCCTGTGATTGCATGTATGCATTTGTTTTTGTTGCTTGAAGAAAATTTGCTGGATTACATTTTGTTTCCTGCAAGTAGTTGAGCGACTAAGAGGATCTCATAGTGTGGATGCATTCTGCTTACCTTCAGGGCACTGTATGGTATAATTGAAGTGGATATAGATGCTGATGAGATTATAATAGTACATCTTGTTAATAAGTACAATACTTACACCTTTGGGGGGAAGAAAAGATTGTTCTTACAACAACCAATTGGCTGGGAGGCAAAGGCAAAAATGGTTCCTTGGGATGGCCTATATTGCCACTGGCACCTCCTTCATTCTGATCTCAGTCTTGTTTGCTTTGATTCATGTGAAATACCCAAAGTAAATTTCTACACTGGCATGATAGCATTCCTTTTAACATTATGACGTGTCTTGAAAGATTACGTACTTTCAAAATGTTGATAACAGCTGCATATCAGGATGATCTCTTCATTCCTATCCATCGTTTTTCTTGTAATTTCTGTATCTCTGTTGTAATATGTTATGTTTGAAGCATTCGGTTTATCATGTCATTAACAAGTTGGCTTTGCAGCAGTGACTTTCTAACTAATGCAATTATGCTGTATAGCAATACATTAAGCCATAGTCTCCCCTTAAGGTTTAAGTATATGTTATCCTTTCTTATGATTTCTGTTTGCAAGCCCCGTGGTGATCCAACTTATTTGTCTTGGAACAAGAAAAGCAACGCCAGCTAATGTGAGATTTCTGGACCAATAATTTCAACCCTCATTCATATTTTCTTCAATGACAAGTTTATGATTGAAATCTAGGTTCCAGAACAGGTTAATTCTTTGGCTACTCAGGTCTCAAACAATTTGATTTACTGTGCCACTGGGGTGGCTCACTGTTAGAATCCATTCAGTTTCATGTGGCTGATTGTTGGCTGGTGATCATCCAGATTAGCTACATATGGGGTCATTGATGCTTAGCATCCCAATTACAGACACTATCCCAATCAAAGTTATTGAGGAGAGTTTGCTAAAAGCTTTTCTTGACAAAGCTTGTAGTTTTAAATAGGACAGACAGATATCAAGTGTAGAAGCTTTTGTTTCTTGTTCTTTGATGTGTATGTTTGGGGATGGATAGTGGATGATGAGCGGCACCAAATTATCAAGAGAAGAATGCTGTCTCTGTTATAACTGAAATTAGCTTATGGTAATTTCTGTAATCACATTAATTAAAAATGATCACATATTTAAAATTACTTAGGTGCTCAGAAAAGTAGTGTTTTAAATTTGACTATGTAATTTATAATTTAACAAAGTTCTATTTTAAGTTAGCAAGAAATGGAGGTAGTACTTTTTTTTTTTTTAATTGTTGAGGATAGTTATGAACTGTTGGTACCAATCAAAATGTTATCTGGGTATCTCTATGATGAGGCATAAACATTCTTGACGTAAAAGAAAGATGAGCCATGTTGTGGCCTCATTGGTGGCCCATTCACTAAAGTGGACGATTTTTTGAAGGATGTCTAATTGTGTTGTTTCCTTTTCCTTTTGACTCTCCTTTCAGTAACATAATTGCAGTAAATCTAAAAAGTTATGATTTTCTTGACCATCCGAATGTTTAGGTGAGTCATAAATTTTTGCAACAGCAGCTTAAATTATTTCATTTGATTTCTTCTCAAGTACATGTTATTCTCTCTTTCCTGAACTAGATATGCAATGAGGGACGCCAAGCTGCTTTGGCTGAAATATTGTAAATCCTCACCATGGTCTATGAAGCACACAAGTTGCCTTTGGCTCAGACATGGGTTCTTTGCAGACATCGTAGGATTCTTGCACATGGTGGTGGTTCGAAAAAGAATTGCTCCAGCTTTGATGGTACTTGCATGGGACAAGTCTGCATGTCAACAACTGATGTGGCATTTCATGTCATTGATGCTCACATGTGGGGATTCAGGGAGACATGTGTGGAACATCATCTTCAAAAGGGACAAGGTGTCGCAGGCAGGGCAGTCACATCATGGAGGTCATGTTTCTTTAAAGATATTACTCAGTTCTCCAAAATTGAGTATCCTCTAGTCCATTATACTCAAATGTTTGGATTGGCCTGCTGTTTTGCTCTATGCTTACACACTACTCAGACTGGACATGATGATTATGTATTCGAGTTCTTCCTGTCTCTTGACTGCTTGGTGAACAACTGGCATTGTTGTAGTCAATGACAACCATGATGGAAAAATGTTTTTGTAGCCTATAAGTTATCACTGATGTAGAACTACAAGAAGGATCATCTCTTGAAGTTATTGACATGCTTGAAATTGAGAGTCAAAAATCGATCAGAACCTAAACCAATCTGTATTTGAAGCTGTGAGAATGGTCTTCATACTTTCCTTGAATGTAATCCTGTTGAGGGCCTTAATGAGATGCAGAAAGAGAAAAATGCAATTCCTAAGTTGTCAGAACAAGATTTCCTGACAGATGCTAATCATGAAAGGAATACAAAGATTGTTGTTGATTCAAGTGGTACTGGAACTCCTTGTTCTTCCTTGGTCAATAAAATTAATAGGCCACTTGAAAGGAGACAATGTAAAGCTGAGAAAACAATTAGTCTAGAGGTTCTCCAACAGTATTTTGCTGGGAGCCTGAAAGATCCTGCAAAAGCCTTGGAGGGAAACTTAAGCGTGCAACTGATGCCTGCAGTTTTTTTATAAGCTCTTACTTAGCAGTATTTATGCATTTTAAATAATGTCATTAATGCAATGTGCCTTTACGAAATAATCATTGTTATTTTTTCCTCCTCTGTTGTCTTAGTGCAATTCATGATGTACAATTGGCCTCTGCTTGTTTACCTTCGTATTCGTATAACGGGAAGTCCTGGGATGTTGACTCAACCACTAGATTCAACTGTTTTGATATTTTAATTTCTTAACATACAATAGTGAGTCTTTATAGAACCTCAATGCTTATCAACCATTTATGTAGGGTCACATACATTGCATGTGCATAATTCTAGTTTTCTGAAAATTCTACCTTTGTTTGTTGCACTTACAATCTCAAAACAGATAATTATGTATTTTTCATTTTATATATGTTATGGTGGAGCATCATGTATCTGAAACTAGTTATTTTATGGTTTCACAGTTTGTATTACAACCATGAAACATATCTATAGGCACCATGGAATCTCCAGATGGCCATCTCGCAAGGTCAATAAGGTCAATTGTTCTCTTTCCAAATGGATCTTCTCTTCTATAAGTTGCAGGTATCTCATGGATCTCTTTCCATATCCTGTATCTTCACTCCAATTTATTTGCTTCACAAGTTGGCTGCTTTAGTATTTCTCTTTTATAAGTTGTAGGAGCAACATCTATACTTGGAGGTCCTTCCACATCCTACTCCTGCATAATTGGATAGCTCTTCATTCTAGTCTAATTGGATACAGGAGCAATTTGAGGAGATGCTCAATAAATGGATGGAGGAGCGTGTGTTGGTAGGGACAGTCGAGATAAAGGCACGAGTTGTAGCTTAGATGATGGTTCAGATTCCTCACTTGTTTGAAGCTTGGACACATTCAAAGGGCATGGAGGTACTATCTTCAGGCCATTTTTCACCTTCTCCTCATGATGATAATGATCCTCTAGTTGCTGATTTACTAGACATTTAATATTTTGGATTGGACGTTTATATATATATAATGCACTTTTATAAGTATGTGAAGAATTTTATTTATGGTATTTGATATATTTAATGTAATTGATGGTAAACTTTAGATCTTGAATATATGTTATTTGTTGAATATTAATGGGTGAATCTCAATATTTTGTTTTGTTAAATTTGATATTCATTTAAGATTTATAAATTTTTGATGGATTGTTGATAGATTTCTTATTTGTAAATTTGTGATGGATTATTTGTTAGTGAATAGAAGAAATTCAAATACAATAGTGATAAATTTTTGATAGATATTCTGTCAAAAATTTTTTGGAAAATATATTAGTATGAGTATCAAGTCGTAAAATTTTTTTGATGGATAGTTTGTCAAAAAAATTTCGGACGAATTATCTGTCAAAAATTCTATCGTAATTATATTTTTTGACAGAAAAATAACATGCATTGGAAAATGTGGAAAGTATATTTCTAGCAGATTATCTGTTACAAATCTATCAAAAAATTTTTGATGGATACAATCTGCCACAAAAAATTACTGACATGATTTTTCTGACAGATGAGAATTCATTAGAAAATCTGTCAGAAACACATTTTCTGATAGATTTTATGGATTTTTCTGATGGAATTGTTCATCCATGGAGGCTTTATTTCTAGTAGTGTTTCCCTCCCTCCTCTCCTCTTTCTCGTTCTTCTCTCTCTCCTTTTCTTCTCTACCTCCCTCTTCCTCTTTTTCCAATGTTGGTCGGCCAATTCGGTTGGATGCTGACTTATTCCCCCATCCTCTATTTCTCTATCTTCATCGGCCCATTTCAGTGGTGAGCTTGGGCATTTCGGTTGGTGGTCGAGCTTCTTCCCCCATCCTCTCCTATCTCTTCATCGGTTCTTCTTGACGATTGGTTAGGCCATTTCCGACTAGGAGCCGATTTTTCCTTATCTCTCTCCCTATCCTTTGCTCCCTCTCCCTCTCTTTGCTGTTGGAAACCCACGCCCCCCACCCCTTGGTCGAGCCCCTCATCCTCTCTTTCCTATCGGACTTTTCATAGGTTATCATTGGCTTTCCTCGGTGGTGGGTTAGTCGTTGGAATTTGCACTTGGTTTCCCTTCTCTCCCTTCTTTCTTGGTGCCAGATTTCTCACCTCCGGTATGGTTGGTCGGGCCCCTCCATTCCTGCCCTGTTCTCTCTTCTCTGCTTCTTCCTTCGGCTCTGTGGATCTCTATCTTCCTCGATTGGAACTAAATCCTTCCTCTCTCTCTCTTCTTCTTCTTCCTTCCTCT
This sequence comes from Elaeis oleifera, assembly GCA_000441515.1. NCBI lineage: Eukaryota > Viridiplantae > Streptophyta > Magnoliopsida > Arecales > Arecaceae > Elaeis > Elaeis oleifera. The sequence continues at coordinate 607,523 of KE504633.1, read as the reverse complement.
GAGGTAGTGCAAAGGCCCTCCCTGTTTCTTTTCTCTCCAAGTGTCGGGATTAGGATGTTCGCTAGCCCTTCTTAGTAGTGGGCCTGCCTTTGGAAGCCCCTCTTCCTTCCCTCTCTCTCAACTTCTCATTCTTTCGGATGTCGGATGCTGGATGCCTTCTCTGTGCTTTTCTCCCTTTTTTCGATGCTAATGTTGTTGTGGCCGGCACCCACTCTTCCCCGATTGCCAGATTCTTGCTTCTTTTTGGTGCCGTGACTAGACGAGTCATGAAATCCTTCTCGTTTATCTCTCCTCTCTTCTCTCTCTTGCGTTGGTTAAACCCCCTTAGTAGTTAACCCTCCTCCCCATCCGAAAGTCTCTCTACCTTCTCTTTCGAAGCTTTGGTGCTATCAGCAATCCTCTCCTCTCTAGGTTGGCAGTTAGATGTGCAGCCATTAAACAGTTGCCAGACTCCCTTTTCTAGGCTGCAGACTGGGTTTAGATCTTTCTCTTCTCTCTTGAGACAAGTTGAATCGATGATTTTCTTCTAATGGTTGGCAATGCTTTACCCCTATCGACAGCATGAAGGAGATCTCTCATTTTTGAAATTCAAATTTCAGAATTTAAAAATTAGTATTTTTATTATATAGAGAAATTTGAATTTTAAAATATTGATAGGATGCGGGGGGGAATTTGAAATTTAAATTTCAGTGGTGATGGGTAGATTTCGGGGGGGGAGGGGTAGGGTCTTTTTTTTTTTTTAAGAATTTGGATTGGTTTTCTTCTCTTATCATCAAAATAAACATGACATCATATTAAAAAAAATAAAAAAGGGGAGCATGCCATCCCAGATCATGCTAAGGCAAGAGTTGCTTGGACAAGCAAAAGCGAAAGCTACACAGGTACAAATGTCCCAAAAATTTGACCTAAAGATAAAGAGAACAAACAGTCAAAAGCCTAAACAAAACAAATATGTGCCTTGCCAGATTATTTAGTAAACTGCCATCTATTTATATAGAACTTCAATCTTTTTTTGTCTTTTTTGTCTGATGAATATGGAACTTCAATCTTGATGATATACAATAACACAAAGTGACATCCAGTTCGACCTCCTTGTTGGGCTACTGCAAATGGCTCATGGGACAGCATTTGGGGCCGGACCTGGATGCTGATCTGGATGAGGGGAAGGAGTGAGACCTGTTTGTCTTAAAATTGCAGCTCTCTCATCGAAAACATCTGTCTTCTCCGAGAGGAAATCAGAAGAAATTATTAGTGTGTGGTGGTGCTGAAAGGTATCAACAGAGGGTTCCCTAAGACTACAGGCTGATGCATTAAATATTGTGGCGCTCCTGTATCTTATCTACTCTAATTTTCTTTTACATCCTCAGGCAAAAATTCCAATAACATGTTCCTGCCTAAGAAACCAGCAGAGTAATGCCAGCAGGAAAATATAACAACAAATTAGCATGCAAATTATAGTGTGATTCGCAGGACTCTGGATTGCCAGGAACATGACTGGATAATGTGC
>KE504633.1:593979-605996 GCA_000441515.1 Elaeis oleifera | reverse complement strand
TTCTTCATAATATTTAGCAACTGACGTTTTAAACAGACTATAGAGGCAGAGAAATTTAGATATAATACTTTTAAGATTATTTAGATCAAAATATTTAGAGGAAAGTTTTTATTACTTCCTTGTTTCCTAAAAACATGCTTTACAGAAAGCAATGAAAATATTCTGGCAAAAAATTATTCAAATTTCTAGTGAATTTATTTTATATGAATCTATTTAACATGATTTGTTTGGCACGATCATGTTTGAATTTGGCCCATATCTGGTTGAGTCACCTGGATGCCTATGATCTCATTTTCTTGCAAAGGGGTTTCGGACTTTGAGTCTGACCAAGTTGGCAAATAGATTGCTGGCACTAGTTATAATTTTGGTGCATCTGTCACTAAATTTGGAACTTTTTATTACCCTCCATCGTTTTAAGGTTTTCTACTAGCTACTGTTCATCTTGAGGGACAATCAATCTTTTATTGAATTATTCTAGGCATTATTACAAAAATCATTTACAGGAAGTCATGGTAGCTAAGTAGAAGATAGATGGAGTTTTGATACAGTGTAGGAGTAAGATATGAAAAGTACAAATATAACATTATACAGTATTGATAGGGCGGAATATTTATAGTATTTTGTGGTATATCAACCGAGTCTGCTTTTGAAATCTGCATTTTGTTTACACATCATTCTCTTAACCAGTGGAGGAGACGAAAGGCGTGAGGGGTATCTCCAAATTCTCCAAATTTTCCATTGGATTCCACTGTATGCACCATAAGGCGACTATAGCAAGCTTTTTGACGATATCTTCTTCAACTTCATTCCTCTGCATCACCAATCTTAGATTATGACCTTGTACTATCCGGCCATATACCCACTCTGGAAAATATATCTCGCTTGTTTCTCGATTTCAGGATCAACATTCTTCCTGCCACCTACCATTTCCAGCACCAACATTCCAAAACTATAGACATCTGATTTATAAGACACTGTTCCAAAATTTCTACAATAAATCTCGGGTGCAATGTAGCCCATTGTTCCCCTCGCAGCAGTCATCGTGATAATGCTCTGGTCTCTCGAGCATAACTTTGCAAGACCAAAATCTGCAATCTTTGGATTGAAGTCATGGTCCAACAAAATGTTGTGAGGTTTGATGTCAAAATGTAGGATGCGTTGGTTGCATCCCTGATGCAAATACTCGATACCCTGAGCAATCCCAATAGCAATCTCTTGCAGCTTTTTCACGTCCAATGGTTGATGATCTGTTTTATTTCTTTTACAAAAAATGTACTTCTCTAGTGACTCATTTGGCATAAATTCATAAATAAGTGCACGCCATGTTCCTTCAGAACAAAATCCCAAGAGACGAACCACATTGGCATGGTGGATTCTTCCAACCGTGGCTACTTCATTGATGAAGTCTTGTCCCTCCCCTTTAGATTTCATCAGCATCTTAACTGCCACTGGAATTCCATTTGGTAGCTCCCCTTTATATACGGTTCCAAAACCACCTTGGCCTAATTTATGCTTAAAATGCCTGGTCATCTTTTTAACATGAGCAAAAGAGTACCGCGTGGGTTTTGTGGCCTTGTAGGTTGCAAGAAATCTTTCTACCTTTAAACGTACTTCTTTTCCTTGCCATAATTTCTAAAGATGTAGACTAGAATGAACGCCACTGATACAAGTATGACCAATGCACCAAGAGATGTGCCTGAAGAAAAACAGTGAAGAAGTACTAGTTAGCACAATTTGCCCTGCCACACTCAATTGCGAGAGGAAATAATTGTTATATGCCATGGAGAAGGCCTTTCATCTTCATATACCATATATAGACCAAGTCCGGCAGTAGTTTTAACCATGCCATGGAGTTCCTGTTAATGGTCACTAGAGCTAGAATACTAAAATAAGTCATGAAATTTTATAGATGAGGTCTAATGAAAAGCTGTCTATTACCATGCTCTTCTTTTATTAATTTTCTTTTATCTTTCTCTCTTTTGTTTTTCTTTCTTTCCTTTTTTTTCTTTTGATAAAAAGGGAGGGAGGTATCCCACTCGCACCCAATTTATTATGGAACAAATATATGATGTAGGAAGAAGAGGAGAGGAGGTAGGAAGGATAAAAGAGAGACACAAATCAGATTGGGGGTGCAAGAGAGAATGCTCTACCAAGAATTTCCTGAGCAAGCCAAATCCTTGACTGTTTCATTGGTTATCTATCATTAAATGTTATCTTAGATGATTGGTTCAGTGAAGTGCTTTTCTTTGAAAATCTGCTAAGAATTTACAGGGACTCACCTGTAATGAGGATGATGTGTGAAACATCTGAACCTGCAGAAAAGATAAACAGATAAGTTGAATTAGTTGGATGTCAAATTATAGGGATGTTTGAATTAGTTAAAACAAGATAGATGATCTCATTTGCAACGGCATATATATAGGGAATTTATGTAAGCACTACAGAGAATTAGCACGCAATCAGCACAAGTTGGATTACGGGTTATCCAAAAGTATAACCAAGGCCGCTGATTAAATGAACCCATAAGGACATTGTATTCCAAGCAGTTGGAATATAACTAATTACTATTAATGTTTGAGGACATTTTATGCTTTTACCTGTATTTTAAAGAATACTTCCAAATAAGCAAAAGCCAAAAATGTGATTTCTTAGTAGTCAAAATATGATGTGTGGATATAACTAAAACTATGATGCAAATTGAAAAAAAAATCATAAATTCCATGATAGAACCCAAACTCTGTAGTAGTTTGTCTGTGAAGCTCCCGCGTGTCGTCAATTCTCGGCAACGTTGTATCCTATCTTGTGCGTGTCATGCATCATGTTTCATTTTTGAAGATGAAATACCAAGTTGAAGGAATACAAACGGTGAAGAAGGGTCATTCAACAGGATAACTAATTTAGCTGATTCGATTTACCCACATGGGCAGTTGGAATATAATTGAGAGAAGGGATGTGGTGTTTATATGCCTCTTAATTAGATGTCATGGGTCCATTTTAGCTGTATTTTGTGGAATTTGTTTCAAATAAACAAGTCTTTGTTGATTAATCAAACCCAGCAAAAGTCAAAATGTGATTCATGAGAGTTCTTCCTCTCTCTTTTTTTTTAAAATTTAATTTTTTAATTTTTTACTTTTTAACAAAGAGAAAATATGTCTTCTTTGTCAGAAAACAAAATTCATGTCTTCTTAACCTTCTTCTAGCTGTTAACATGACTGCTTTATCCTTTGTTAAAACAGATAAAAGTCCTCCTCTTGCTCCTCTTACTGTTTTATTAATTTCCCAAGCAGAAAAATCATTACGACCACTAGAATTTAACCTTAAACAAGAGTAAGCTCTTAAGAGAGTGGCGTCCACCAGCTCAGACAAGGTTAATTGGTTGAGTAGTCAAATATTGATGGCCAACTTAGTGTAGTTTTAGGAGTTGTTAGCATGGACTATGCCACGAAGAGTAGTGAAAATCATCACATATTCGAACGTTGTTAAGAGTTATGCTAATAGAAGTCATGTTAGTTTTGGACTGGTTGGGTCTATTAATTTATTGTTCCTAGAAGCTACATTTGTGCAGCTATTTCACAAGGTCAGGAGTTGAAGTCATAAATCCAATTTTTTTTAGTGGGTCTTAAGGGCATGTTTGCAGTCCTTTGATGCAAGGATAATCTATCCTTGCGTAAATGAGACCATGTAATAGAGGCAAGGGAAAAAGTAAGCTGATTTCCCTCAAAATGTAATTTTCCATATGTGAATCCTTCTTTTTTTTTGTACCAAAAAAAAAATGTGAATCCTTTTAGGATCTTACGATCTTAAGTCTCTATCTAGTCGGAAGAATTCTTCCTCCCTTTTAACTCATTCTCAATGGTAAGTGAATGTGTAACATATCCATGGGTATATACCGGAATCCAAATTGCATTGTATACAGAAACTGAACCAAAAATACCAGCAACTGGAATAGGTTTAGCTCGCCACCGGTGGCGAGTGCCACCCGCGTGTGAATAGTGATGGCCTTGTGCGCGTACGATGCACGCTCTGGCATCGCGGTAGCACTCGCCACCGTGAGCTAAACCGCTTCCGGCTTCCCTAGCGAGCAAATAGCCATCTACAGAAGGAAGGAATATGGAAGCTCACCAGGCTGTTCGCGAAAGCTGCAAAGCTGCAGGAAGGTCGGCTTATTTCCGATCAAATGAACAACATCCTCCTTGGCTTTCGCAGGCTTGGCATGTGTAGTCGTTCTCAGGAACGTACCAACCAAGGTTCAGCTCTCCCCTTTCTAGATGTCTAACATCCGCAAGATTAGCCGAAACCACCACACAATCCGAAGGTAGCAGGACCACAGGCATTAGCATATCAGCCATATAAACAAAATGGTCGGCACTGCTCAAGCATGAGATCGGTCTATACCATTCTCTTAAGATCCTGCTCTCGTCATTCCATGCTTTTGAACAGTTCACCAAACTGGATGCCCACATGAAAGGCGAGTAAACTGGCGTGGTGAGGCTGGTGGAGCTGAAGTTTTGCACCTGGCAGTCAGACCACGGCTCTCCAAGTTTGATCGTTATTGATTCAAACCGGTAGTAAATGGCAATTACCTTATGGGAGCCCGACTCAGGCAGTGAGAGAAGGGTGTCGTCTCCCAAGCACGAGAGAACTAGGCCCGGGGCACCACAGTATGGTGGACTGGATTCTAGCCGAAAAGGGTATCTGATCTCGGGGCCTCCTTTTCCGCAGTAGGATGGAGGGCAAGCTGTGAAAAAATCTTTTCTTGATGCCCCAGTGTTATCTTGCTTCTGGTTTGCAGGAGCAGAAGAAGATTGTACCGAGGAGTCCGGACGCCGCCATGAACGAGCACAAGTGAGAACTTTCAGCTCCAGAAGGGATCTGATCAGTTCTGAGTTTTCCCCAACGGCTTTATGGGCATTGAAATTGTTATGCCGTCATTGACCCGCACCAAGATTGGACTAGTGAGTGATTGACTCGGTCATCGATCCATTGGAACGCGCGTAACCAGTGGGTCTTGCATCAAGTAGATGGTAAACAATGCTATCAGAAGATGCTCCTACGGAATCTTCCTCAGAGTCAAAAGTTATTGATAGGCATCAGAAGAAATAATGGACGTAAAAAAAAAAAATGATGCAATTGGAAACAAATTTATCTTTACAAAATCAGAAGGTAATTTCTATTATACATCAAAATACACGCCACTTGCACCCATGTCATCTTATCCAAACCAAATGCTCGCAGGAGCCCTCTACATGATGAAATGATAAGGCGCAAACTTCAGTAGGCAAAAATGTAATAGAGGGAAAAGAGAGAGAGAGAGAGAGAGAGAGCGAAAGGAGGGAGGGAGTAATGGGGCTTGTGCAGCTTGAAAATTGAGATTTTGCGGATAACTCTTTATTTGTTTTGATAATAACAGTTTTTGATAAAGTAATATCAATTAAAAAAAAAGTTATCGTTTGCGTCGCGCTCCTTTCTCCTTTTTTTTGATACTGATGGTTATTAATTACAGCTGCATGTTTACACTTAAGAACATATTCTGTCGGTAGCAATGTTCATTGGATCAAACTACAAAAAGTAGATGTCTGCAGAAAAGTTTGAATCCCAAACTATTTTGTTGTCCAAAATATGCCAGAAATCTTCTACTTGAAGTATTAAAGATTTATGAAATTAATAAATTTATCAAAGAAGGAACGTGATCAAATATAACGTGTCACTAAATATTATATGGGTATATAATTTTATTCTTGTTATTCATTCTATTGGGGTAAGTCAATCGACTTCCGACTCAAGTCAACCGACCTCCGACTCCGACTCCGACTCAACAATGACTGACCGATCGAACATACAACTCCGACATATATAAGCTGACTGAACAAATTACATCGACTCATGATCGGCAAATCGATTTACACTCGGTTACTACCGATCAACAGCAGACAACTTGAATAACCTCCGACCCAAGACCATCGGTACATCAGAACTATTAACCGATGGTCACTCGGACATTCAACCGGCATATCAATACTACCGACATATAGTCGGCCAATCGCTCAACATACTTTAATCATTATGAACGGTTATCGACTACGTGTCATGACAATTAGTGAGAATTAACGACCTACTAACTTCACAATTATGGTCCGATAATTTAGTGCCATAAAAAGCGGAACCACGTGCTTAATGATTACATCAAAATCATCTATAAAAGGGAGGTAAGTGAACAGTACTGATAAGATACTTCTGAGCTAGAGCTCTGTTAATTTCGACATTCTATTGTTCACCAATTCTCTCTCTGACTTAAGCATCGAAGGGTCTCCGTCGGACACAACTCTGGTCTGTGTGGATGTTATTTGCAGGTGCTCATTACCGACGACAGGCGATAGGGAGTTGGCCGCAATAGATTGGCATGCCAGGTAGAGGGCAAAATCTGTAGTTAACCATGCCGAAAATCAGAGCCCAGCAGTCAACCGGTTCGGCAAGATGCTCTTCCCACTGGAAAGATGCTCCTCTTCTATCTCCGATAGCAGAGTCCAGTTCCTCGCATCCCGTGGTCACCACAGACGTTCAAATTGCTACACTTGTGCAAAGATGAATATTCTGATGGAGGCAGTCAAAAACCTCCAACAGTAGCAAACCTAGCAGCAGCAGCAGCCATCGATGGAACAACCGGTGGCACAGTCGGTGCCATCCACGCACAGCCGCCGTCCTCTGTGGCGATCACCTTCTTCTCCTCGAAGCGGTCGTCTCGACATTCCCATCGAGATGGACAACCACGCTCATGGCACTCCCACCGTGCCACCCATCACTCGCGGCATTCCCTTCTCCTTCCCATCTCGACGGTATAGGAAGAGAAATGACCGTGGATACCTTCTGCTTCTCCTTCAAGTCGTTGGGAGGTTCTACCCCCGGAGTCTCCCAACAACAACTATTGGATGACTATGAATGCAAGTTTCGAAAGATCGACTGCCGACTTGCCCGACTCCAGGTGGAAGGTCGGAAGTCTTCCAGTAACTACGACTTCCACACCGCTCAACCTCTCTCTCAGCACATCTCGGACGAGCCGATCCTGTCTCAGTTCAAGATGCCGCAAGTAGAGCCATACGATGGCTTCACCGACCCAATCGATCATTTGGAGAGCTATAAAGCTCTCATGATGATCTAGGGGGCAACTGACGCCCTCTTATGTATTGACTTCCCGATAACTCTTCGGAAAGCTGCTCGGGCCTGGTAGTCCGGACTTCAGTCGAGAAGCATCTATTCCTTCGAGTAGCTCGAATATTTTTTTATGGCTCACTTCAGCACTAATTGAAAGTCGTCACGAACCTCCGACAGTCTCTTCTCAATCAAACAAGGAGAGACTGAGACATTGAGAGATTTTATGGTCCGTTTCAATACGGCCACACTCGAGGTCAGGGACCTCAATGAAGATATGGCTATATCAGCCATGAAGAGGGATCTAAGGGGATCCAGATTCGTATATTTTTTAGACAAGACTCTCTCCCGGACCTATACTGAACTTCTAAAGTGTGCATACAAGTACATTCGCATGGACAAAGATGCTTCTGACCGACACTAGATAGAAGGCAAAGGTCAGAAGAAGAAATAGAAGAAAAGTGGAGCTCCAGCCGAATCAAGTCAGCCACCTTCCAATAAGCGAGCTTCACCTCGACGACGAAGTCTGAAGCCGAACTACAGCAGGTATGACTCCTATACTCTTCTTCTGCTCTCCGTGTGCAGATTCTCATAGAAATCGAAGGAGCAGAGTACCTACGGCACCCCCCATCAATGAAAGCGCCCTCGAAGAACCATAATCAGAAGAGATATTGTCGGTTCCATTGTGACCACGGTCACGATATCGAACAATGCATGTAGCTTAGGGACGAGATAGACGTCCTGATCCGACGAGACTATCTCGAAAAGTATCGAAGAGATCAGTCGACTCAATCTCCTGCTAACCGACGACCTCAGTCACAAATTAAGGAGGTTATAAATAATCAACCGATTGCAGGGGCGATCAACATGATCTCCGGGCGATCGAACTGGGGGGCAACTTCTGAAGAAGAGTCGGCGAAGGGGCGACGTCTCAATGATGTAATAATTTTTCGAAAGAGAATATTCGAGGAATTCAAACTCTTCATGATGATGTTGTTGTTGTTTTGACAATAATAGTAAATTATGATGTAAAAAAATCCTTGTAGATAATGAAAGTTTGACTGATGTTTCTTTTACTCGATCTTTTTTCGAATGCGACTACCGACTGATTGACTCAGAAAAGTTTCGATGCTTTTGGTCGGTTTCACTGGGGATGCTGTAACTGTGAAAGGAAAATTTCTCTCTCCTTAACTGCAGAAACTGAACTACTACAGAGCATTATTCTTGTGACATTCAGGTTGTTTGGGTTCCTTCGGCCTATAATGCCATACTCGGACGACCTAGCTTAAATGTATTGAGAGCAGTGATTTCGACATATCATTTATTAGTCCGATTTTCGATAAAAATGGAGTCGGAGAATACGTGGAGACCAGCAGCTAGCCCGACGCTGCTTCTTAGCCTCCACACAAAACAATAAACCTGAAAACTCTCTACTCGTCGACAAATTGGATCAAAGAGAGAATCAGAAGAGGGGTGAACCAGTTGAGCAACTAGTTTCCATCCCATTAAAAGAGAAAAATTTCTAGAAGATGGTCCAAATTGGATTGCAGTTGTCTGATCCGGAGCGACAGCAACTGATAAATTTACTAAGGGCAAACATCGACATTTTTGGTTGATCGGCTACCGACATGTCCGGTATTCCTCTGGAAGTAATAACTCACCGACTCAACATCAATCCGAATGTCAAACCGATGAGACAGAAGAAACGACCTTTTGCTTCCGAAAGATCGAAGATCATTGATGAAGAGGTCGACAAGCTCCTCACAGCAGGCTTTATCAGAGAAGCTACTTATCCCGATTAGCTCGCCAACATAGTAATGGTGAGGAAAGTCAATGAGAAGTAGAGAATCTGTATCGACTACACAGATTTAAATGAAGCTTGTCCGAAGGACAGCTTTCCACTGTCGAAGATTGACCAACTGGTCGATGTGACTTCACGCTATCAACTTTTAAGCTTCATGGACATCTTTACTAGATATAATCAAATTTGGATGGTGCCTGAAGACGAGGAGCACACAGCCTTTGTAACCGATAAGAGCATATACTGCTACAAAGTAATGTCTTTCGGTTTGAAAAATATCAGAGCCACTTACCAACAGCTTGTCAATAAGATCTTCAAGACACAGATTGGATAAAATATGGAAGTATATGTAGACGATATGCTGGTGAAAAGCCCTCAAACTTTAGAACATGTTCGAGATCTGGAAGAAGTCTTCAGCACACTTCGACGATATCAAATAAAGTTGAATTCAACTAAATATACGTTCGGGTGACTTCCGAAAAATTCTTCGGATTTCTTATGTCACAACAAGGAATCGATATTAATCTCGAGAAGATAAAACTATTATCGATATGAAGCATCCGAGCTCGAAGAAAGAGATACAGCAACTTAATGGAAGAATCGTCGCACTCAGCCGATTCATTTCTAGATTGGCTGAGAGATGTTTGTCATTTTTCAAGATTTTGCGATAGACGAAGGACTTCTCATGATCGAATGAATGCCGACAGTCTTTCGAAGACTTGAAAATGTACCTAGCCTCTCCACCTCTGCTCACGAAACCAAAGGTCGGAAAATACTATATCTCTATTTGGTGACTTCAACAGAAGCGGTCAGTTTGGTGCTCGTTCAAGAAGATAAAAATCGAATCCAACGATCGATCTACTACACTAGCAAGGTGCTTCATAATGCCGAAGTGAGATATTCAAGAGCGGAGAAATGATCTATGCTCTAATTATATCATTGCAGCGGCTGCGTCCATATTTTCAAGCACATCCAATTGTGGTCTTGACAGATCAGCTGTTGAAGGCGATCTTGCATCGACAGGATACATCGGGTCGGATGGTGAAGTGGGCAGTAAAGCTTGGTGAATTCAACATATAATATCGCTTATGACCGTCAATGAAGGCACAAGTTCTAGCCGACTTCATCGTCGAATGTACAATATCCGACAATAAATCAAAGGATGAAACTGATGATATAATAAAGCAGGCCATGACTCTCAAACCCGACCTAAGGTTGACTTGGGTGCTGCTGCACATTGATGGAGCATCTAACGCACAAGATAGTGGATCTGGTCTCATTCTTATAAATTTTGAAGGAGTGGTTACTGAATACGTCTTTCGGTTCAACTTTAAAGTATCAAATAATCAAATCGAATATGAAGCACTCTTAGTCGGCTTGAAAATTATCAAAGAATTTGACATCGACAGTCTGAAGGTCTTCACCGATTCACAATTGATTGCCGGACAGGTCAAGGGTGAATGACGGTTGTGCTATTTGATGTGTTAGAAAATGTGTCTCAAAGCCAATCGTTAGCCTATTGACGGTTGTGCTATTTGATGTAATTATATATGAATTAATTAATAAATATTATTTGATAATTTTCATCATAAGCTTGTACATCTTCTATATCAAATTTCTGTGATAAAGAAGGATTTATCATTTAGTCCTTAAATAAGTTCGCAACCAAATGATATGCTATTACTAAGACGATAGACATATCAAGTATAGGTCGTATGCCATATAGGTTGGTTATCTTCTTAACCAAAGAGTGTGGAGATGCTAGTATGGCATGCAGGTGAAATGTAAGAGTACATTTCATTGAACGTTACAAACTCCGGAGCACTCTACTGTCAAGAGTCACTCCAAAGGAATATAGATATAAGTGTCCCTCCGATTTGAGATCACTATGGTGATTTGCAAGCAACTTACTGTGCTTTGTGCCGGACTACCTGAATTTCTAATTCAGAATCGAAAAGTTTCTGAGTACAGTCAAGTATTTGTGATGTCGGTGCATAAGTCAAGATGGAATTGACCACTCCAAGAGATTGGAGAGAATGCTTTGTGTTTCAATTTAGTAAGACCTTGACCAGGGCAATCCTTGTGAGAAGTCACATGATTTATCAGGTTGAAACACATAATGGATATATCATTAAGAGTTGACAGTTTAAACTCGAAGTCATCCTAGCATCAAAGATCAAAAGGATGAATTATACGATAACTATATTCAAATAGGTTCTTGAGTGTTGCTTTGCATACATTCAGTCTATCTGGATGTCGAGTACTATTGCTAGATAGTTACTCCGATTGGTACAGAAATCAGTTTCTGTGCTACCAACTTAGATTCGAATCTATGAGATCACATATATTAGAAGTTCTTCTCCGATCACATGGCTAATCTGAAGAGTTTCAGTCAACGAAGACTCTGCTGAAGAGTCCCACTGGATGGAGACTCTGCTGAAGAGTCCCACTGGACGGAGACTCTAGAGAAGAGTCCCACTAGACTTGGACTATATCATTAATAGAGGATTAATTAGTGATTAGATCACTAATTAACTTAATTTAATTGAGCATTAAAGTCTGGATCAAATTTGATTGAATTAGATTCAATCAGGTTAAGTCTGATTAGGTTGTGAGATGACCTAATTGGTAAGGAGAAATGATCCTGATTTGATTGGATCTATGGCTCAATTAATTTGTTGATTTAATCAAGTTTAATTGAGATTATAGAAGCTTAATTAGATTAGATTCATTATATTTATTGGGTCTAATTGGATTAGAAAGAAATTCAATTAGTTAAACCCTAGAGTCCCAAATGAATAGGACTTTATCCCTTGCGCCACCTAAAATATCTCATGCCTTTTCTCACCACACAAAATCAGTTTGTACATGAGAAAATCAGAAAATAATCATTCTTTGTCGCCCATTAAAGATAGGAATTGATTGATTTTGATTTGAATTCAAATTGATTTTAATTTCAACTTAAAATCTTATCCATATCCTTCCACACATCGGTAGTTTCTGAAGGTGCCCATTGTGTACGAGAAAAAGAGATTTTTCTAATTGATTTTCATGCTCAATTTTCTCTTGT